>QLPN01013276.1:0-13750 GCA_003314395.1 Albatrellus ellisii
AGCTTGGGACAGGGAAATATACTCCACTTCTGTTGGAGATAGGGAGACAATCCTCTGTCATCACAATGACCACAAGATAGCACTTCCACATAGTGAAAACATAGATGCACCAGTGAAGTGATGGGGCAAGTAATGTGACTGGTGACACAACTGGGCAACAGTGAGGAAATGCAACAGAAATGCAACAGAAATGCAACACTGTAAACACAGCAATGGGAATAATAGAGAATGCAACACAATGCAATGGAGAATGCAATGCAATGCAATAGAGAACATGTCACAACAATAAATGTGACCCGTGAGGTATGTGCACTTACTTGACTGTGAGACATGTGAAGGGAAGAGCAGAATGCACTTTTTCATCATCTGACTTGGGCATGGGGGGTAAGGCAAATCATTGGTGGGGAAAAATCTCCTGGTTTCTGGCAGACAACAAGCCATCTAAATACAAGTCTAGCTCCAAGGCTGGGGCACAACAAAAAAAAAAAACAGAAAATTTACAGTGCAGGGTCAATCATATGGATTATTGGAAATGAGGTGGAGTCTGGACATGACAAATAAAGTATCATACTATAATGGACAAGCAAAAAAGGAAATGCACCAATTGCACCAAATGCTGACTTTGTGACTCATGACTCCATGGTTACTTTGGTGGGCCTGGACTGCACCTCAGCCAAACCCAGTCCTATATTCCCATGCCTAAGCAAATGTGTGATTGATGCAACTGCAGATGATTATTGCATGTGGCATGTTAATGTCACCATGTTTGCCTGATGTCACTGATGGTCATTTTCTGGTGTTATGTGTGCATGATGCTCATCAATGGAAGCATGACAGGCAGCTGTGGACCATGGACATGAGGTGGAGATGCAGGAGTTGCATGTGGTACAGGAGGCAGTTCTGGAGTCAGAGCAGCTGCTGGCAGAACATCTGCAGCAGTGACACCAGTTGTGGCAGGTGTTTCAGGTAGGTGGCACTCATCCACACCAGAGGACTCCAGAGAGATGCCATCCCACAATGGTGTGTTAGAATCAGAGTTGGATGAAGAGTCAGCAGATGGCATTGGTGGCAGCAGCAAAGTGGGTGGAGTGGGGTATGCAGGCAAAGGCTGCAGATGGAACAGAAAAGTCAATTTGTCAAAGACTGTGTCATGAGAAATATTGACACAGTTTGTTGTGCAGTCCCAAGAATGCCAGGCTTTTGACCCAAGCTTGTACCCAATGAAGACCATAGCTTTGGCCTGAGGGTCAAGCTTCACCCACCTGTCAGCAGGGGTTGCAACATATGTGAGGCACCCAAATGTCCACAGATATGAGACATTGGGGATGTGACCATCATGCCAAAGTTGGTGAGGTGAGACCCAGCAGCATGCACATTGGGGTGTGCAGTTGCACACTAACACCAAGACCTGTGGGGCATGCTTCCAGAGTCCATGGGAGAGGGATGTGCTGTGCAGAAGTGCAAGGGAGGAATTGATGACTGTGCAGTTCCAGCATTTGGCATGACCATTCTGTGCCAGAGAATACAGTGCTGTGAGGTTGTTGGAGGTGCCATTGCATTGCAAGATCCCCTGAACATCAGAGTTGGTGAACTCACCCCCCCTGTCACTCTGCAGGACATTCATCTTGTGCCCAGTCTGAGTTTCAGCCCAAGACAGGAACATTGTGAGGGCTTGTGAGAGGTCAGACTTGTTGACAAGGGGAATGGCAATCACATGGCTAGAGAAATTGTCAATGAAGGAAGCAAAATATGCTGAGCCCTGCATAGATTTTGTCAGCATAGGGCTGACCAGGTCACTGTGTACAAGGTCAAGAGGGTGCACTGCACATTTGGATGATGGATGAAATGGTTTCATGCTAACTTCCCAACTGCACAGCCTTTTCATGGGCTAGATACAGTGGAGCTTATGGGGCCTACATCAAATCCAGTGACAGCAGCTGTGGTTGCAAGCTTTGCAGGACAGTGTGTGATGTGTGTGCAAACCATGTGTGCCAGGTTGTGTATGAGGGTTTGAGATTGGATAAAGAAGCAAGGTTCAATGATGAAGTAATGGCTAGGGATAGCCAATATGTTCCATTGCTTTTGGTTCTTATTGCACATGGTACATTGTTGGGAGTTGATATTTGGCACTTGTGCTTCATATAGATGACTTGTAAGTCTTTTGCAGTCAACTGAGGTATTGAGATGAACCATGTGCCAGCTTCTGGTGCATATAATACATGCTGTAGAATGATCCACCATGGTGTTCTGTCAACATCTGTGGTGGCTTCTGTTGGAATCCATGTATGATACATGACCCTGACCATGCCTTTGTCTCATCTCATCTTTGTCTATATCTTCTTATCTCATCTTATCATACAAACCAGACACTTTCTACTCCACCTGACATCTCTCACCATACATCACTTGTGATCACTCTCACCACTCCTACTATGTTGCTAGCAATTTATGCTCCTCTCCAAATCCATCTCATCTTGACTATATATACTTGTCTTAATCATCCAAACACTTTAGCACTTTAAACACATCACTGCACTGCTCTCTATCTGCATACTTACCCTACACCTTGTCACTCTTTATATGTGTACTCACCCTATGCCTTGCCACCACCAGTCACACTTTTGTCACCTTCAGTCACACTTTGTCACCCTTAGTTGCATTCAGTTGCTCTTTGTCACTCTCTGTCACCCAATCATGTGGGCCTCTAATGTCATGCCAATCATCTTGTACCTATCTATCACTCTGTCCTGCTCCTTCACTTTCTTACACTCTGGTGATCACCTGAGCCCAAGCATCTATGTCCAGTACTTTGGGCAATTCTGTTTTAATGTTAGCAGCAGGTGGTGATGAAGTGGAAGTAGTCACAGATGGTGTCATGCCTGTTGCACAAATTGTGGACATCATGTCATGAAGCACATAGTGCACTGCCACCTCTATGTCCTTGAGTGGATATGCATTTTTGCAATCATGCCATGGCAGGACAATCTGTAAACATAGAGTGATGCATTTCCACAGGCTAGGTGGGAAGCCCTCAGAATAGTGGTTACCCTGCTCATATTCTGAGAGCTGCTGGGTGCTCCACAGGAAACCCACAATGACTACAAACTAGCAGTGATAGTCAGTGAAGTCACCTAGTGACTGCATATCTAAGAGTCTCCACTCTTGTATGAGAAAGGATAGATCTGCATGGGTCCACTTCTGGGTGACCTCAGACCCAGGGTATTGTTTGTAAATCTCCACTTTGAAGTCTTCATATGTTTTCACAGTATCTTTTTATGTAGGCAGCATCATCCAGAGGTCCTGGACATCTATGTCAACATAGCATTGAGCATGAATTTTATGCATTTTGTTGTCTTGAGTTTGAGTGAGATTGAAGTGGAATTTGAGATCTTCAAAATATTGTCAGAGGTCACAGGGGTGCTTCATGTTGAATTTCAGGGTGCTTCTGTCACCTCACATGGGCATTGTGTGCTGAGTTGCCATTAGTGTGATATGAGGTGGGGTATGTGGAAGGGATTGGTGATTGGTTTTGTGGGATGGGGTTGGGGTGATAGTCAAGATCAAAGGTGACAATAAAGCACTGGATGCTGAGAAGAATGATGAGTCTACAGGAGATGAAGCATGTGGGGTAATTATTAGCTCTTCTTCTGTGAGTAGAGAATGTGTGGAAGGTGGTAAATTATACAATGGGCTGACAAGTTGCTTGAGTTCATCTCAGAGCACTTCAATAGTTGGTGAGCTTGTACATTGTCACAAATATTGAAGGAGGTTGCTTGGAAAGAGCATGGTTGACTGTAGAAAGAAGAGAATTGTCTTCTCAGTCTCTTTGTAGAAGACTGAGGGAAAGGAAAACATGCAAGAGAAATTTTCTATAACTAAATGGTCTGTCCATATCATCCCTGAGTCCTGCAAGAGGTCTGTGTGGCATAGCTGCACAGTCACACAGTCACAGTTGCATGCAGTCACACACATTGATGAGCATCACATGCACATAATGCCAGAAAATGACCATCAGCAACATCAGGCAAACACAGCAACATTAACATGCCACATGCAACAATCATCTGCAGTCACATCAATCATGCATTTGCTTAGGCATTGGACTATAGGACTGGGTTTGGCTGACAAGGAGCAGGACTGATAAGATGTATAGGCTGAGATATGGTCCATGGAGTTATGAGTTGTGAAGTCAGCATTTGGTGTGATTGGTACTTTTCCCATTTCACTCATCCACATAGCATGATACTTTAATTGTTTGCATCCAGACTCCACCTCATTGCAAATATCCCTATGATTGACCCTACATTGTAAATTTTCTGTTTTGTTTTGTTGTGCTCCAGCCTTGGAGCTAGACTTGTATTTAAATGGTACATCATCTGTCAGAAATGAATAGATTTCCCCCACCCATGATTTGTCTCCCCTCTCTTGTCCAAGTCAACTTGCAAAAAAGCATGTTCCACTCTTCCCTCCACATGTCTCACTGTCAAGAAAGTGCACTTTCCTCATAGGTCATGTCTATTATTGCATTGCATTCTCCATTGCATTGTGTCAAGATATTACTGTGTTGAGTCTACTACCACATGGTCATTGTTACAATTATCATGTCACATCTGTGTCCTATTTCCCTTTTGTCACCTCATTGCATTGAATTATCACATTAATTGGGCTAAACTACTAACTATTACAACTTTGGTGTCTAGAGAATCTTACAACTTACATCCACTCAGCAAATGTTGTGGTTGTGGTTGTAGTTTCTGCTATCACAAGCTCACTGTACATATCAGTGTTCACTGCTGCATGTTGCTGTAAACTCCAACATGCCCACTCAGCTAGTGTGCCAGTGAATGCCCATGCTGGAGCAGAACTGCTCATGCCTCTGCTGTGCCAACCCCTTTGTCAGCACATCTGTGACCTGCTCACCCATCAGAATATACTCCAATTCCAGTTCCCCACCAGTGTACTTCTCACATAAGAAATGATACCACACATTGATGTGTTTGGTATGTGCATGAAAGGCCAGGTTTTTTGCAATGGTGATGGTGGACTGATTGTCAATTCAGAGCATCATAGGAGAGTCATGGAGTTCACCAAGCTCAGAAAGGAGGGTGTGAAGCCAAACAGCTTCTTTTGCAGTGTGTGCACCTGCAATGTATTTGGCTTCTGTGCTAGAGAGCACCATCAAGGCTTGCTTTTTGAAGCTCCAGCTAATCATGCTCCCAGAGAGAATGAAGATGTATCTGGAGATGGATCACCTGTCATTGACATTGGCTGCCCAATCAGTGTCAACAAAGCCTGTTAACTCACATGGGGAGTTGCTGTCAAAGAGGTGCATGTGGTGCACCATGCATGTAGATACCAGAACATGTGGTTCAAAGCATGGAAATGCACATCACCTGGTGTCACAGTATGTTGGCTGAGTATGCCAATGGTGTATGCTAAGTCATGCCATGTCCCTAACATCACATACATGAGTGCACCCACTGTGCTCTGGTACCTGTGAACATCTGCTGTTGCCTCTGGAGTGTTGAGTTTCACAAGTTGCTCATTTTGGAGCAATGGGGTGACTGTGGGGTGCATGTCATGGTGACCATATCTGTGAAGAACATTGTCAATATATTTCTCCTGGGAGAGGACAATGGTCTTGCATTGGTGATCCCATGTGACCTGCATGCCAAGAATCCAGCCAATTTCACTGAGGTCAGTCATGTCAAAGGAATGTTTAAGTGCTACCTTCATGTTTTCTATTTTGTTGATAATGTGTAATGTGAGTACAATATTGTCAATGTAAACCACAACAATGCATATGAGCTTGCCAGATGTGTTGTGTTTTAGAAAGACAGAGTGGTTGGCATTAGAGTGCATATAACCTAGTGCTTTGAATTCCTTCTTGATGTACTCATACCAGACTCATCCACCTTGGTGCATGCTGTAAATGGATTTTCCAAGGTGCCAGACCTTTCCTGCTGAGGGTTTGAATCTGGTGGGTGGCTTGAGATAGATTTCTTCTTTGAGTACACCATCAAGATAGGCTGCCTTTATGTCCATTTGGTGAACTTTGAAGTCATGTTTGGCAGCAATGGCAAGGATTGGGTGAAGTGATGAGAATTTCATGATGGGTGTGAATGTTTCATCACAATCTATGCCTTCAACTTGGGTGAAGCCTTTCACAACTAGGCACACTTTGTACTTCTGGATTTCACTGGTTGGTCCCCTTTTGATGCAGAATACCCACTTGCTGCTGACAATTTTGTGATCACACAGCCAGTCAACTTCTGCATAGACTTCCATGTGTTGGAAGGTCTGCAGTTCCTCTTTGCATGCTGCAAGCCATTCTGCTGCATCAGGGTGTGACATTGCTTCTTCATAAGTGAGCAGATCACTTTCAGATGCAATTGTCATGGCTTGTGTGCATTCACTGGTATTGAGTGGTGGCACATCTTCTGCAGGTGGCTGCATGTCAGCAGTCACATCTGCACCCTTTGGCTTTCAAGCATATGATGAGACATTGTAGTGTTCATCATCATAACAAATAGGTGCATGTTTGCTGTGGAGGGTCAACTTGTCACTGTGGGCATAGCCATAGGAGCCATAGGAGCCATAGATCATGTTGTGTCAGGCATGGAAGTGGTCACAGTCATAGGGGTCATAGTTGGGGGAGCTTCAATGGGAGAAACTGGCAGGTCACTAGCATGAGTATTGCACTCATGGGACTCTGAGTCATCCACATCAGGATCAAAGATGATCCACTCATAGCATTTTGTGGGGCCCCCTTCATTGAAGATCACATCACATGATTCAATGATGTGCCCACTTGGGTGGTGGACCAGGTGGTAGGTGTGTCAATTGTGCACATAGCTGATGAAGGTGCAAACCAGTGACTTCATGTTGAGTTTGTGTTGGTACTTGTCCAGAATGTGGATGAAGGCTTTGCAACCAAAGATGTGAATGAGGGCAATGTTGGTGTTGAAGATAAAGGTCAAATACCTGACCATGTGCTTATGAGCTAAACTCCCCTGTCTATCTCTCCTAGACAGGAACCAACCATAGTGCAGCTTCACATCATGTTAAAAGCACTTCAGTCAACTAAGACCTGGTAGCTCAGTGGTTAGAGCACCCACCCAGAGTAAGGGAGGTCCTTGGTTTGAACCCAAGCCAAGTCACTATTTTGGCACTGGTGCTTCTCAACAGTTGGGCTTGTTACTGCTCCAGGATTCTTCCGGTGTGAGATTGTCTTTGAGTGTGCATGTCAGCACTGTGTTGTGCAAGTAAGCAGCATACTTGATAGCATCATACCAGTAAGAATGTGGGAGGTCAGTGTTGGTAAGCAGTGTGTGCATGGTCTCCACAAGTGTGTGATTCATGCATTTAGCAATGCTGTTGTGTTGCAGTGTGTTGGCAGTTGTCATTTTGTGTTTAATGCCACATGTTATGAGGCACTTGCTTAGGCACCTCATAATGGTTTTCTTTTTTCTTTCTTTTTATCTTACTTACTATAAGCATAGTATTAACTACAGCTGTGAGCTTAGCTCCTACTTATAGTAAGGACTCATTTCCTTTTCTCTTTATAGTACTTAAGTATTTACATACTTAAGTGTGCTAAGAGTGGCCTAATGGATGGTCTTAGGGAATATCTATAACGTTACTCCTGGTAATAGAGGTTCTGATGTTGCTTTGGTAGAGACAATAGAGGTTCCTGAGAGCAATGACAATTGGGATGAGGGATATGGAGATGAGGATAGTTCCACCAATAATGATGCGAAGATCCAGGATGAGATCTTTAGTTTAAGCGACTTAATAGTGACTTAGGCAAGAGTAGATCAAGCGCAGTATAGGAGAATCCCTAGATTGTGAAGTTGACAAGACTGGGGTTTAAGACCGCCCGTCTGTCAACTATTTATACAAAAGCTAGAGTCCTAAGTATAGTAAGGTTGCACAGTAATGCGCAGTAAGTAAACAATAATGCGCAGTAAGGTGCAGTAAGTCACGTCCATGTGATATAAGCGGCTCAGCCACAAGCATGAAATGAACATGAGATAAACAAAGGTAAATAAAGGCGAGAAGATAGAGTCCTTGCTAATCATATAGTAATAGTCCTTAGCAAGTAAATGTTGTAATAAATAAAAAGGAGAAAGGAGAAAAAGATAAGTCTAATATAGTACTTGGAGCTATGCTCACACTTAAGTATGTAAATACTTAAGTACTATAAAAGAGAAAAGAAATGAGTCCTTACTATAAGTAGGAGCTAAGCTCACTGCTGTAGTTAATACTACGCTTATAGTAAGTAAAATATAAGAAAGAAAAAAAGAAAAAGAAAAAGAAAAATCGTTACGAGGTGCCAAAGCAAGTGCCTCATAACAAAGTGTGAGCTTAGCTCCAAGTACTATAAAGACTTGTCTTTTTCTCTTTCTTTATTTATTTACATTTACTTGCTAAGGACTATTATTATACAATTAGCAAGGACTCATCTCATTTCATCTTTGTTTAACCTTGTTTACCTCTCATTCATTTCATGCTTGTGGCTGAGCCACTTACTATATTCATGGACACATTTTAGGTCATGAGACTTCATTGATTGCTGTGCAATCATCATTGATCCATGAACTGTTGAACATCTGTGTGTTACTATAACCTTCATACTACACTTTCATTCAGCATTATCTATTTTTACACACACTTTACATACTTATGACACAATACCCTCTTCTCCACAACACCACAGGTTTTTCCTCTCACTCCCACACCACACATACTCTGGACAATGTGCATCCTACCCATTTCTAGACATCCTTGTATTCAAGTACTTGTCTCTCCACCTTAACTCTATTCACATTTACTATATAAGATACACACTACACTATACTTTTCCTCAGTCATTGTCTTACAACAACACTGAGTGAGTACACTTCTTCACCATCTTATCCTCTATCTTACAACATCCTGCAGCTTTCCCTCTTGCATCATGGCACTCCTTCACTGCCCACACCTCACCTACTTGCTGCAGTTATGCTGCTTATGCTCTTCCCATGCTGGGAACACAATGTTACACTGCTCATACTGATCTCCACTTATGTTGCCTGCCATAACCTGCACAAACAGGTTATGGGCCCTGCCCAGTGCAAGGCAGGCAACACCACACACTTTGCTTACCTCATCACTGGCCTACTTCTCATCCTGCAGTTCTCAACTGTAGCCACATCTCCTCTACCAAAAACTCATATTCCACCACTCAATGGTGCTGCCAATTATAAAGTATGGTCCACCCTGGTCAAGAATTCACTCATGATCCTAGGAATATGGAAAGTGCTTATGACCAACAAACCAAACCCAAAATATGAAAAGGTAGTCAACAAAGAAGCCACAGACACCGAAAAAGAGGTCTGGCATTTCAATAAAGATGTTATAATCAATCATGCAGAAAGGACAAAGTGGGATGAAGACAACAACATTGCTACAGTGTACATTGGCCTCTATGTTGGAGCCACACATCTCCACCTCATCCTACCCACCAATACTGCTTCCTGGAACTGGAACATTCTACATGATGAATATGGACAGCCCGGAGCTATGGCAACTTTTGCAAAGTTGCAAGAAATCCAATTGTTTAAATTTTCTTCTAATTCTAGCTTCACCTCCCAAATCAATGCACTCAAACTTGTGCACACACAACTCTCAGACAGTGGTCACACCATTTCTGATAATGACTTTGCACTCATCATGTTAATGGTGCTCCCCAAGTCTTGGTCCAATGTAGTATCAGCCTACCTCACTACAAATGATGACCTCAATGATGTTACACCTGAAAGCACCCATGCATGGATTATTGATGAAAGTGATTGCCAAAGTGGCAACTCCAGATCCATACTTTCTGTTGCACAGCATGTGCATGGCCCTACCACATCCTTAGCATCTCCTACTGCCAACACCCCATCACCTGGTCTTACATCAAATGGATGTGCATGCACAAACCATTATACATGTACTCAATGTGGCCCCAGTGGCCATACCAATGAATTCTGCTGGGTATTGCATCTGGAAAAAAAGAAAGTTAAAGGGGCTCCTGCTAAGTCCATCAATACTGCTGTTGCTGTTGCCATTCCCCCCCTGTACCTCCTCCTGATATCTCTGCTGCCTTAAATATGATGGAGGCTTCATCCCCCACTTTGTTTTATCTCAACATGTGAAATTCCTGGATGCTGGACAGTGGTGCTAGCAATCACATCAGCCCCCATACTTTGGATTTTGTTCCTGGCTCCACGCACCCTACACCAGGCATAATACACCTTGGTAACAACCCCACCATACCTTACTTAGGTATTGGTTTAGTTGAAGGAGTCACTACTGGTGACAAGTGCACACAAGAGATTAAACTACAGCACATACTCTATGCCCCCAATGCTGGTGCACAGTTCATATCCATACCACAGCTTGTGGCAAAAGACCTCAGCATCACCTGCACAAAGAACCACTATCATATATCATCCAGCTCAAGGAATCTTGCAACTGGCACTCCACAAGGAGGAACTTACTGGCTTGATCTAACCATCATGTTGAGTTCACACTTAGCCTCATTGTCCACCTTGCAGCCTTCTTATGCTGTCTGGCATGAATGCCTCACAGATGCTCCACATGAAACCCTCCACCAACTGTTGAACACAACACTGGGTTTCTCTGTCAACATACAAGGCACTAGCACTGTGAGCCCCTGCACAGGGTGTGCTTATGGGAAAATGGCATACTGCCCCTTCCACTGGTCAACAAAGTGTGCCTCACAAGTCCTCCATCTCATTCACAGTGATCTTGTAGGCCCCACACAAACAAAATTGATCCAAGGATCACTCTAATTCATGTCCTTTATTGATGAATTTTCCAGGGAAGCAGTTGCTTTCACCCTCACCTCAAAGGATGGTCTCTCCCACACACTCTGAGCCTATCTTGCTTGGGCTGAAACCCAAACAATGCACAAGGTCCACATGCTCCACAGTGACTGTGGAGGCGAATATGTCAATGCCACAGTTCACAACATTCTGACACAGTGTGGTATATCCCACAACCTCACAGTGCCCTATACACCAGAACAAAATGGACACACCAAACACTGGAATTGAATGATTATCAACACAACACTCTTGCTCCTCCACAGTTTGGCTGTCTCCTGCAGGTTTTGGGGGTATGCACTGCAAATGGCAGTACATACATACAACTGCACTCCACAGCATGCCTGGGGATGGACTACCCCCCATCAGCTCTGGACTGGAGGGCATGTCCCAGACATCTTGTATCTCCAGGCCTTTGGGTGTCTAGCCTATGTTGGCACACCCACAGAACATCAAACCAAGTTGGACCCTCACATGATCCCTATGATCTTCATAGGCTATGAGCCAGGTTTGAAAGCCTGGTGATTCTGGGACTGCACCATGTGCAAGGTCATCATCTCTTGTGATGCAGTTTTTGATGAGTACAATTTTCCTCTCTGTCCCTGCATCAAACCCCTTGCTGCTGCTCCTGTTTTGCCTCTCCTTCTGCCTGACATGCCACATTCCCCTTCAGACTCTGACTCTGACTCAGACAATGATGGTGATGCTCCTACAGCTCCTCACACACCTCTGGCTACTGCAGCTATTGATGCTGCACCTACTCTGTCCCTGCCACCTGTTCCTCCTGTCACTCCCACATCTCTGCCTCAAGTCCACAGTCCTGCACTCCCTGTGACTCCCCCTTCTGTGGCCCCACTGGTGCCTACTCACACACACACCACATGCTTTTTGGATCACATCCCTGGGGTTGTCATCCTGCACCCTGGGTATGACAGTGACACAGGACATGGCTGTGTGCACTGTGCTTCACTATCTGGTGAGCCTGAGCCCATGTTTACCATGCTGAGCCCTACTACACCAGCCATGCCTCCATCCTCTCCTGACAACACTGTGGCACCCATGATTCCTGTCATGCTGACCCCACCACCCTGCTGTTCCACCCACATTCCACATTGTTCTGTTCAGTATGGCAATGGTGCATATGGTACATGCATGTTCATCAATGTCCTGCAGGACTCACTGGATGACAATTTCACTACTCCAAGTGCCAGACCCTCACTGTCATCTCTCCTCACTGCAGTTGTTTCTGCTGGCAATCCACTCACTCTCCACAAGGCTTGCACATCACCTCACACCACTGACTGGGACACCACATGCCAGTATGAGCTTGCCATGCTCAAAGGCATGGGTACATGGTCTCCAGTGGACCTTCTGCCTGGCTGCAGCACGATCCCCAACAAGTGGGTGTTCAAGCTGAAGAACAACAGCCAGTACCACATGCACTTGGTCATGAAGGGGTTCAAGCAAGTCCACAGCATTGATTATTCTGAAGTTTTCTCACCCATCACCTGTTTTGAAACCCTGCACCTCCTGTTTTCCCTCACCACATCCCATGACTGGCATGTCCATTCCATGGACATGAAAAGTGTGTTCCTCAATGGTGACATTGAGGAAGAGCTTTACATGTGGCAGCCTGACAGTTTTGAGCTCACTGACCTTGCCAACAAGGTATGCCATCTTCACAAGTTGATTTACAGGCTCAAGCAGGCCACATGCCAGTGGAATGTGAAGATGGATGTGTGTTTAGCCTCACTCAACCTTGATTACATCATCTCCAATGCTGGCCTCTATGTCAAGTATGGGGGGCCTCCTCATACTTGTTTTTAGTACTCTACATTGATGACATAACAATTTTTGGTAGCGATTTGGCCAAAGTTCTCAAACTCAAACATGCACTCTCTGCCACATTCAAAATGTCAGACCTAGGCAAAACAACATTTTACCTCAGACTGGAGGTATCCTGCAACTGCATGGACAAAGTGCTCACCCTCTGCCAGTCTCAGTACATCACCAACATTGTCACCTGCTTCAGTATGGCCAGTTGCAACATTGTAACCACTCCCCTCTTGCCCACAATGCAGCTCATTCCTTTCAAAGGCAACACAAATGCATCCATTCAATCACTGTATCAGCAAATCATAGGTAGTTTGATCTACACTGCAATCATCTCCCACCTGGACATCACATACACAGTCACTCCCCTTGTGCAGTATTCCACCAATCCCACACCTGAACACCTCACCACTGCCAGACACATCCTGCACTACCTTGCAGGAACCACCTCATACACCCTTCACTTCACCAGCACTGGTAATGGTGAAATTACAGCTCATTCCAATTTTGATTGGGCTGCATCCATCACAGACTGACACTCAACCAGCATGTTCATGTTCCTACTACATGGCACCACTATCTCCTGGTCCTTGTGCAGGCAGCATGTTGTCTCCCTGTCCTCAACAGAAGCTGAGTACATCACCCTCTCCCAGACTGGAGTACAAGCCACATGGTATCACAATGTCTGCAATGAGTTGCTCCTCCTGCTCACCCTTTTCAGTGACAATAAGGGGTCTGTGGACCTAGCCAACAACCTGATTGTAGGGAAGGGCATGAAACACATCAGTATTTGTTTTCATTACATTTGACAATGCATCAAGGAGGGCCTTTTATGCATCCAATGCATTCCTTCTGCCTCTATCATCACAGATTCACTCACAAAGCTGCTGTCATGCATTCCATTCAAGGCTCAATGCACTGCCTGCTAAGAGTGGCCTATTGGATGGTCTTAGGGAAGGTCTGCTATAACAATACCCCTGGTAACAAGGTAGTGAATATGCATTTGATAAGCATAGTAACCATTCCTGATGACAATGAAGAGA
>QLPN01013322.1:0-14487 GCA_003314395.1 Albatrellus ellisii
TCAGGGCACTCCCCACCACCCCTCAATGCCCCTGGTTCTTTGACGGGGGCATGCCCAACGGCTTCGTCCCAGCATGGGACACCCTCCCCTTCCCGGCCTACCAGGAGTAAGCGGAGGGCAGAAGGCAATGGGTCGGGGGACCCCTCCAAGCGTCGTAGACGACGCATCGCATGAAGAGGGGGTGATGTTACGAGGCACTTGCTTTGGCACCTCGTAACGGTTTTCTTTTTTCTCTTTTTCTTCTTTTCTTTTCTTTTCTTACTTACAAGTAAAGTGTAGTATTATTACTACAAGTGTGAGCTTAGCTCCACTTTACTTAGTAAGGACTTATCCTTTATTTTTCTCTTTTATAGTACTTAAGTATTTACATACTTAAGTGTGAGCATAGCTCCAGGTACTATACAAGACTTATCTTTTTCTCTTTATCTTTCTTTTATTTATTATAACATCTACTTGCTAAGGACTATTACTATACAATTAGCAAGGACTCCCTTTTCTCGCCCTTATTTACCTTTGTTTACACCTTGTTCTTTTCGCGCTTGTGGCTGAGCCACTTATATCACATGGACGCATACTTACTGCGCTTTACTGCGCGACTGTACTATAGTTAGATCACTAGTTTTGTATAAATAGTTGACAAACTGGTGGTCTTAAACCCCAGTCTTGTCAACTTCACAATCTAGGGAATCTCCTTATACTGCGCTTGATTTAAGCTCGTTAACCACTCGCTTCACTCTTTCTTTACTAAGTCTAAGAACTCAACAAACTACTAAGACATCTTATACTAAGTCAAACTGGATCCTCGTATCGTTATCGGCGGAATCATCCTCGTAACCATATCGTTAATCCCACTCTTCATCGTCATTCGGAACCTCTATTACGTTCATCAAGCCAATATTCAAACTCTGGTTACCAGGAGTAACATTCTAGACCTTCCCTAAGATCGTCCAATAGGCCGCTCTTAGCAGGGCCCATAACCTGTTTGCACAGGTATGAGCAGGCAATGAAGATCAATGTGATTGTTAATGCAAGAGACAGCATATCCCTGAGTGGGGGGAGAACAGATGGTAAGTCTGCAGCAGTAAAGTATGCATGGACACAGCATGTGCCATATGTGGTGAGCAGAGAGCTGCAGGGAATATGAGAGTGGGCAAAGATGGGGAGAAGTAAGGTACTTACTCAGACATGGTAGAGTGATGTCTGAGGAAGGTGGTAGTGGGGTCCCTATCTTATATAGTAAAGTATTGGTAAAGTTGGAGTGGAGTTTGTGAGTGAAGAACAACAGTTACCATATGTAGGGGGATGCACATCGTCGCAGAGTTGTGGGTGGAGTGAGAGAGACCTCAGAGGTGTAGTAGGTAGTCTGAGGGAAAGAAGAAGTAGTATGGAATGACACATATGGGGTGTGTAAGTAATACATGTATGATATGTGTGGAGGGAAGGCAAACAAAGTATGTGTGTGTGCATACCAATTGTCAACACAATCTTCACTTTATTTATTATAACATTTACTTGCTAAGGACTACTACTATACAATTAGCATGGTGTTGGACTTTGTCTAGCTTTTATGCCACTGAGCAGTTCCATTACTATATTTCTCTATTTACATCTTATCCATCTCATCTACATCTTATCCATCTCATCTACATCTTATCTTCATATCATCTTATCTCTACAATCTGGCTCTTCTCTTATGGCTGTGCTCTACTGTCTACATTTGGCCATGCTCTTACCCTACTGCTTTAGGCAGTCTCTTTGTCATACTCTTTGTAGCTCCACTACAACTCTATACTTTCGTCTCCTTATCTACTTTTCGCCCTCATCGTCTCAGTCTTTTTTCCTAAGTCTTTCCACACTCAGGAAAGCACCTCTTCATCTACTCTGTGCCCTCATGTCTGGCATCACTTCTCTTATGGCTGTGCTCTTTCCAATCTTCCTCTACCTCCTCTTACCAATTATCCAATCAACTCTTGCTGCTTTCTTTGTCACCCTTGCCTGCCCTTTCCTGGTTCAACACATGGATTTCCTCATTCATATCTATTTACCTTTGTTTATCTCTCATTTCACTCATGCTTGTGGCTACTTTACAATTAGCTTACTATGGATGCATCTCAGGTCACATGACTCCATTGATTGCTGCACAATCATTGATCTGTGAACTTATTTACATTCACTATGCTTAGTGTTGATTTTTTACCTATCTTAAGATGCTGGACATACTTCCATATCCTTATCTCTTTCTACCTTTACAGTTTGGGCTCCTCTCTAACTCTATTTTGCCCTCACTATATCTTCTTTACCTCATCATCTTCTCACCTCAGCACTTCTGCAGTGCTGAGGTGATTATCTCTTCTACTCTCTGAGTTCTCTTCTGACATACCTGCTCTATGCAGCTCTTTCTCTCTTCTGTGTACCCTCTACCCTCTGGTACACATCTTCTCTATCTTACAGCTCTCTCTCTAGCTGTCTCTCTAGCCCTCTGGACTGTTGTCCTCTTGGCTCTTTTATCTTCACCTGGGCTCACAAGCCTATCTCTACACAATGATGTTCAACCTGCTGTTTGCCACTTTGCCCATGTTTCAATACTTAGAACTCCTGTTTTGTATAAATAGTTGAAAACCTGGTGGTCTTAAACCCCAGTCTTGTCAACTTCACAATCTAGGGATTCTCTGTGACCTAAGCTTGCTACAATCTCACTTCATCCTCTAAGAACTAAGTCTAAGACCTCTAAAGTCACTCTAAGCATTGCTAAGACATCCTAAACCCATCACCCTGGATCCTCATTTAGTCATCAGTGGTATCATCCTTGTCACTATCTCATTGATCCCACTCTTCATCATCATCAGGAACATTTATTACACTTATCAAGTGTTGACAACCAAGTCTCTGCTGACTACACTTCTCCTTCCTTTTCAGTCTATGTATACTATACACACACATACACACACAAGCACAGATACACACATACTTATACCATACTTACCATGGTCCATGCAGTATGCTCATGTACTATAAATACTGACTACTTGCATTACTAAAGAATAAGAACTCTTTAAGTTTTCCTCTGCACATGGCCTGTCGTCATCATTAAGCACATACCAACTACCTTGTTACCAGGGATATAGTTTTCACAAACTTTCCCAAAGACCATCCAATAGGCTGCTCTTAGCATAAACAAGCTAGGGATGGTACTTGTGCTGGAAGCAATATTTTTGTCATTACCAAAATATTTTTATGGTCAGTACTGGTCAAAACATTGGCACCAACACTAACACCAATGCTGACATTCACATCAGTACCAATCTCTGCATCAGTACTGATATATGTTAAAATATTCATATGTTCTATACCATACTCTTCATTTGGCTTCCCTCATATGCACACATTACTTACTGAACACATACACTACATGTCTACACTATGTCCTTGGACCTTGCCTCCACTTGAATACCCACTCATACCCTGGGACAACATGCATCCCTCCTTCTTATAGTAGTTGTTGTATTCCTTTACTTACACTCCACTTCAACTCTACTTACCTACAGTATATAAGATGGACTCACCACTATACATCTCCTCAGACATCTTCTACACAGTCTGAGTGAGTACATCACTCTTCCCATCTTCTCTCTCTCTCACCACACAACCCTGCAGCATACTTTCATCACATTGCCTCACCTCTTGTGTTGGTAACCACTTACTCATGCTGCAGATGATATCTGCCCTGCTCTCCCCTCTGGGGATCACTTATCTGCTACTTATCTCATATAAACTGTTGTTGCTTGCCTGCCCCAACCTGTGTGTACAATATACATTCACATTGGTACCAACATTCACATCAGTACCAATATATGGATCAACACTGATGCAGTGATCAGTACTGATGTGAATGTCAGTATCAATGTTAGTGTTGGTACCAATGCAATTCTCAAATAGATATAGGACTGCTTACAAACTGGTAACATCATTACTGATGCAAAGATCAGTATTGATGTGAATGTCGGTACCAACAGTAACATTGATACTGGCATTCACATCATGTAGTATATTGTAGTTGTTGTGACTGCACGTCGTAAAAAGCCCTGCTACAACTGAAATGAAGATTCTTTCAAATCCTCAGGGTTACCAACATGCTTTGAACATTTCACAACGGGGTGGCTACAAATTGTACAAGCTTTACTACAGCTTGATGATGACCATTTCAAATCCTCAGGCTTATACTTTGAAAACGTACTGTACGATGGGGCTCTTGGATAGCATTTCAGCATAAGTGTGGCTGGGACCCTGATACAAAACAATCTCAGCATACTACGAGATCATTGTAACATACTACAAAAGATAAACCAATGGTAATGGTATTCTACTACAAAACAATTGTAGTGTACTACGAAGACATTGTAGCATGCTACAAAAGCGTGCAGGCAGCTGGGTGTCTACAATAGATGTCGCCCAGCGCGGCGTAGGACACTCCAATTTCTGACAGGGTACATACCACATGCGGTCACGTGACCGTGGAATATTTAATATTTGCACTTCGTTCCCGTCCCTTCGTTCATTTACAGCAAGCCTGTTCTACTCTCATCGCGCTTCACCAGGACAGTTGCCATGGATGAATTGACGCCACCTCCTCCTGCCGAATCTACACCTCCCCCACCCCCTCCATCTGGGCCATCAGGATCTCCCACTGAGTTTTTGAAAGGAGTGGTCGGTAAACAAGTCGTCGTTCGTCTCACATCAGGTGTTGATTACCGCGGTATGCTCAAAAATCCTTACCAGTGTTGCACCATGGTATGAACGAGCTCACTTGCATCTGTGTAGGGGTTCTATCATGCCTTGATGGCTACATGAACATTGCGTTAGAGCAGACCGAGGAACACGTCCATGGCAGAGTGACCAATCGATACGGCGACGCGTTCATCCGTGGAAATAATGGTACACTAACTATTATAGCCGTACTGTTATGACGTGACTGATCCCTCTATGTAGTGCTCTACATTTCTGCTGCAGAATCATTATGATCGCGGAGCGCAATGCTTCATGCACTACAGCACAAGATTCTAGCGGTCTTATGCAAGGTGGTCGTCAATCTTGTTGCTCTACATAGGCTTTCTTGCAAGCTCTTGCGAATTTGACAATGGCCAAGGCCTCAGTTATGTGATCCTGGAGGTTCACATCGATTGAGAAATGGCATTTCTATCGTCCTCCTGTCAAGTCGACTTGGACGTCCACGAGAAAAAGTTGGAGTTCAGTTCAGTGCATGTGGGCTTCACATCATGTTAATGTACCATGTGTCCTCATAGTAAGGGCTACGCCTCCACTCCGGTTTTCGAACCTTCTCGTGGTCTTTGGTAATAGTTGGAGTGCGTGCGATCCCAACCCCTTTCCCGATTCATCTGTGTTACATACCTGTACCGGTATGCGCTGACCATGTCTCTCTGATTCTGATGCAACTAAACTGACCCCGGGTAAATGCATACTGCCCGTGCCGAAGACGTAAATCATTGCCCTTGAGTGTAGTGATGCTCACCCGTAGCCAACCATATTTCCTGGACAGACGGTGGCAGTGGCTTTAAGGCATGAAGTACCCTTTTTTGGCAGAACATAGGACGGCTAACCTCCATGAAATACGTGGCTGGGTGTGCGTGTGAAATTTTCCTGTCTTCCGACCCTCCTGGAGGGAATCCCACTCGGCTGCTGTTGTCGTAGTTGCGCGTCCACGATGAGACCCCGTTGCACCGAAAGCAAATGTCGTGGCATGCGACTGATTAATACTCTGGCTCAAATCTCCTACATGCCAGCTCGCCTCGCCGCCCGTCTTTTCTCACGAGGCGGGGGTTACGACTGCTGAGCGCTGAGCGCTGATGCATCTAGTGGCCAGACTTCTGAAGTCCATCAAGTGCTTCGAAAGCAATGCTCATGCTCGGGCTTCATCATATCGCGCTGCCGCGACCACATCACCTGCTGCCCAAACGTGCTGTCTTGAATCCCGCCTGCCCGCTCACTTGGCCGATCCCTCGGTGAAAGTCTCTCCTTCAGAACCATTGTGCCAGCATGGTTTCGGCCCGCATTACTTGGACCTGAATGCCTTTTCTGCTTGAGGCCGTCCCTGGCTCCGTGGATCAGCCCACGATCGTTTCTCCCTGCCTGGTAATACCTCATCCGTGTGTATACCTCTCTTTCCCAACTGCCTGGCGGAGCGGTTACAGCTGTCTGGCGATGTTTAGCCGCCATGCTAACTAGTGTTTCCGATACGAATTGTGCGGCCACCAGTACATTCCTCCACCCACGTCCTTCTCCGGCGAGCCCTGAAGTTGGAAGACGTGACACCCAAATCTAGCAATTGGACACATGATGTACAATTGCGCCAAACTGACGTCTTCACGAAGTTTCATCGCAAACAGCTTCTAGACCGTGGAGTGTAAGTTGCTGTCCATGACGTTTGACTCAGCTCGATCAGCTATCCGCCGACGCTAGGCCGCAGCACCAACACCTCTAGGGCCTTCCTCCGGCGTCTGGCCTCCACGCATAAGGCCACGGCCGCGAACAGCATTTAACACCAGGTACAAGGGCATAGGTACAACTTGTTTTGTGTCTCCTTATGATTAGTATACAGAGGTTAGCAGGTTCAGTACGGACGTTATCACCAAGCATTGTTCAGGTAGTGACAACACTGGTACAGTGATAATTGAGATTGTTGGTATAAGTCGACTATTCTCAAAAAGGGATTACTGGGAATCCCATTAAGCAGACGGTGGGACTAGATATGTTATCATACATGCTCTCCCGTACAGTATATATGTGATCTCATAAAGAAAGACTACAGGCGGGGTTTGAGCATCTCCTTCATCGAGTCTGGATCCAAGACGCTTTGTGGATAAGGTAGTCCTCCCATAAGGGGCCTGATGTGCTCGAAGGCGCCATCGACGACAAGTTTCTGCCCAGAGATATAACTAGCGGCGTCGCTGAAAAGGAAGACTGTCGCATTTGCACAGTCTTTCACATTTCCATAGCGGCCAGCAGGCATCATCTGACTGGGGTCGCTTCGGCCCCCCAAGCGTTTCACCCCCTCCGTTCCGCCCACGTAGCCGGGGGCAATAACATTCGACCGCACCCCATGTGGGCCTTCTTCGACAGCGAGAACCATTGATGTGGCGTCAACAGCTGCCTTCGCAGCTGACATATGTGCCTGGTACGGCGTGCCTAAAGATGGAAGTGAGACGAAAGTTCGTGTACATATCACGAAGGAGGAAGACGGACCCCGATAGTGGACAGTCGCACTGACGCAGATGTAAGAACCCTTCGCGGCTCTCACGTGAAGTAACGTGGCTTTTATCGTGTTATAAGTCCCGAGCTGCACACGTGTAGACGAGTGAGACCACCGATGACCAACGCGAGGACGCGAGGACGAGAGCTACGCACGGCATCGATTTCGACTATAGTTTTAAAGCCGTTCTCTGACAGGCCGGAAATGGGGGAAAGGAAGTTCCCTGCGGCACCTGATGATAAGGGCGAAGGATGATCGGACGAAGAATTAGCGAACCGCGCAAAAGAATCGGCATGCCCAGTCCCTACCACATATGACGAAGTCGATCCTTCCAAATCTCTCAATAGTTTGCTTCACAGCATCCTTTAGCTGTTCGGGCCGTCGGACGTCAGCCCGCGCAGAAATACATGTTCTGCGCGTGGCCTCTGAAAGCTCTTTGGCAGTATTCTTCAGTTGTTGCAGACTGTGTGTGCGATAAGCATATGTGAAAGAGCACCGGGGACGAGAATTGCGCGATTTGACGAGCCAAAACTTACTCCCGTCCAACGATCATGGCATTCGCCCCATGGCGCATCTAGCTCGCGTTAGGTTGAGTGACTATAATGCGCAAACGAACGCAAAGCAACTGAACCACTGCTTCTGTCATGGCACGACATATTCCCGAGCCTCCTCCTGTGCAGAACAGGACCTTGCCATTGAAGATGTCGTCTTTGAAGACTTTTGTCGAGTCGACAAGTGTGTGCACGTGTGGTTTGGACGTCATGTGGGATGATATCGAGGGCGACCGATGAAGGCCATGGTATATATACGTAGTGCATGCTTAAGATAGGTGTGTTACGGTTTATGGGGGAGCTTCCCGAACCCAGGCCCAGTGACCTTTCCAATAGGCGTCCTGCACTCACCTCAGGCTTATTGATACAACCGATTGCTGAAACTAAGGCGCTCCGAAAAGATATAGCCGCTGTCTATCGTTTCAACTGTAAGAGATCCTAGTGATGAGAGCTCCACTCGTACGCCGAACATTGTGCCCTGGTTACTCCATCAGCAAATTGGGAATGTGGCTAATACACTGACATCAGCACTCGGTCGCATCATTATGTTCATTAGCGCTTGTACGTAGTCAAGATCTAGCGTTCATTTGCGCTCAGCCGTCAGAACATCCTCGAAATTTCGTTAGTAAATGCTGTCAGCTTGTTTCAGCTTCACCGGTGGAGACGGGGTTGCTGCATCCACTGGCATATATTGTACGACTTGTGAGTCACGAAAGGTTAGACCGATCACGACGGGCCTTGACTTGACTAATTGACTTTGACCACTGAGGTACATCCCCCTGAAATATGATGCATATGATGCATACTAATATAATATTAATTAGTACATCTATCGCCACGAGAATTCATAGATGTTTGAAGTGTGTTTGAGTACAATGTCTCCGGTGCCTTTATCAGCATTAATCATATTTACATCTTCCTCTCCCTCAACGTCAAAGTCCAAAAGGTCCTGCAGATTGTGCTTCGCTCTGCGGCGGAATGAAAGGCAACCTAGCCAGGGCGCTATGTTGACGGAGTCAAAGAGTTGGTAGCCAGTGCTAGAAATAGGCAGCATGTCCGTTACGTCGGCCTGTCGTTCAACAATGCATCGGAAACTGTCAGGAATATCGCGGGGGAGCACGGGTTGCATGTCCCTATTCCAGATACAGATATTTGTTTGAACTGTCCGTCGCGACTGAACTCTGATAACTTTCCAAGTCGGTTGATACCGGGACAGCGAGACATGAAGAGTGGCTTTATTTGCTTTTTGGTATCTGTTCGTCCCGTATGTGCAACTCGAGCTCATCAATATCTATGTGCTCAGGTGGTCTTGGAGTTTCATCAGAGTTAGTTTCCTTCACAATGTACATCAGAGTTAAGTACACTTCACAGCCGTTCGCGATGGACATGGACAAGATACCTCGAGCAAGACACCGCCCTTCGACATCTTAGTTACTGACTCCCTTACCATCGACGCAGCAGCGCAAGGCGGATGCAGAACCCACGTTTATTGCGATAATAATGTCGGGATCGGGGGAGGCAGGTCCGCCGCGTTTTGCGCTATCACGGTGAGCTCGGATCATACTGTGAATTGGTCAGCATTCTTCTCGCGCTAGAAATCATTAATCGTCCACGAAGCGGGACAAGCTGCAACCTCCCATTTTCCTGATACTCGACACCCGCAGAATCCATTTCTTCGTATCGTCAGATATGTGTCGATTTGGATCAAAATGTAGTTGATATACAGGTACTATGTGCATTGTGCATTAGGCACTGCCAGTGAGAAGAGGCGTTTAGACTATTGCTTACGCAAGTCTAATCGACTGCTCTAGACATTTGAAGTGACGCTTGCCATTTGTTTTCTTTATTCGAGACTCCGCGCATAGCTATTGCCTCGAACGCCGTTCGAGGTGAGTCCTGCTTAGGACTTTGGCTTTCTGCTGCGGAATTTAGTATTTGTCTAACTCATTACAGAGTTTTGTTCGAATCCTTGTCGTTGTCTCGAACGCCGTTCGAGGCGAGTCCTGCGCAGGGCAGCAGTTTATTATTGTTAAGGTTGTAGGGCCACTAATTGACTTCGCACCTCGCAAAAAAACTGGCTAGCACACAAAATGGAAAATACGGTGCCCCCGGCGCAGGGACACCTGCCGAGCTTCTCATTTTGTTAAGATTTCCGACAAACAAGACGGCGTGACACGAAAAACAACTAGAGCGTGGAGCGTGACCAAACCCGGAACGTAGCGTATAAAATACAAAAGAAACAAAAAGCGGGAAAAGCGGAGATAGAAACATCGAGAGAAAAGTAACAACAGTAACAGTAAAAGATAAAACAAGAGTCAGGGAGGGAAGGATGGGGACACAAACGAGTTACAGACACAATAAGCGCAGAAGAAAGACTTCGAGCGAAAACCCCTAACACACATTCGTGAAACTTAAAAGAACCCGAGACGCACGGATCAGCAACCCGGATGGGGAGGATCAGACATGCAGAGACTTACCATGACAAATCTGCCATGTCCCTGTACGACTCCTCAAACCGGAAATCGAAATAAAAACTGTCGTCCAACGCGGGGAGTCATCTCGAAGAGACGTTTCGAGATTGAACATATAGTCAGACATCTGGATTACAGACCTCTGAAAAATCGTCTAACGCGGGGATTCGTCTCGAAAAATAGCTTGAGGTTACAAATGGGGTCTACGACTGCGCGGACTCATAGAAACCAGAATACCTAGAACGCGGTGTAGGGTAGCGCGTCTCCACGATAAGTCGGAACGGTCGATTAGTCTAGTGTAAATTGAAGTCTTGATTAGTTGCAGCGGGAAGGATGAAGAGTCGTCTATGGATTATGGCAGATTTGTCATGGATAGTCTATGGACATTGGATCCTCTCCATTCAGAGGTTTAGGATAAGGCCGCTGTACGATAGGGGTTTTCTCCTTATCTTTTGCTTTCGTTCTGCTCGTTTTCGCTAGTCGTCGGTTGTGTTACCCACCCTCCCACGTCCCTTGCTGTATTGTTTCTCGGCTTTGGTTCTCACAACAGGTCTTGTACCATTGCGCCGTTGTTCCTTGAGTAGCAGCGTGCAACTTGGTTGCCTTGGCAGGCGCTCCTCAAAAAGGGAGGGTCATATTCCACTATCCTTTTATTGCGTGCAAATCTTCGTTTGGTGCGAAGTCGATTAGAATGACAAGAACTCAAGTTCCGAGTTGGGCTAAATTTTTTCGGAGCGACCCATGGTTAATTGATCAATAATTGGGCTGAACATTGGGCTGAACAGAGCTGTGACACTGGCAGCCCTTTGTGTCCACCACTGCTCGCATTCCTGTTCCGGTCATGAGTGCCTGGTGAGCATGTGATAAATATGTTACCGTATAACCACAAAGATGCCCACCATTTACCCTCGTGGGCACCAAATACATTCGGAAGTTTCTGTGACGGACGCGGGCACCGCGGGCAGACAACAATGACGTGCTTGCATGATTGGTAGATTTCACCAGCAATGCATCAGGTATGTCTATACCCAGAACTTTAAGCTCTCAGCATTGCTGATGTCAGCCGGATGAATAGCTTGTGTAGGCGATGAGAAACGTACTGTTGACTGCGGGTACTACAGCAGATAATGGCTATCTCCGCGAGGCGCCCCCAACCACATCTTCCTAAATAGGCGACTTGCAAAAACATCCCTATCACATGCTTGAGAAAACACCTCCTAAACAACTCCTGCGACCCTTCAGGTGCGTCTTATATCATGCTTGCATAAACCAAAGAATTCCACCCTATTACATGATGGAAGAGAAAAATCATGAACTTGCATTCACACCTGAAGGGCAGGCGCCTGACCAGTGCAACCGCCTCTATACTATACTAATCTCTGAATCCACCTTTCTCATCTGGAAACTGCGCTGCGAGTGGCGCATACAGCGCGAGGAAGATATCACTCCGGAACTGAGGTCCGCGCTCGGTGGATCAACGCTATGAACATGCGTTTCCAGATGGATCTCACACTGACAGACCGACGCTAGCATGAACGCAAGGCCTTGGTACCCTCCCAGATGATTGGCGTCGTCTCTCCGGTGTTTTAGTGGGTATGATGGTGGAGCGCCCTTCGAGGCGTGACCGTAAGCAAAACTGACGACCATCCCGAGCCCCACACTGCCCGCATTCACGTTAGGGTGTGCGTAAAAGCGTTTCCCCGCGGTGGTCATCTCTCTCTTATTCCAAGACTGGGGTGGAGCTCTCCTATCTTCATTCAGCAGGCTATTCACGAACCCAAAAATAAATAAATAAAACGGATTCACATAACGATAGGCGGCGACCCCAAGTAGTAATTCTATTGATGCCGACTCAGTAGTGTGACTTCTGTAGATCCGTATTTTCCTTGGCAATCATATTGGGATAGCCCGACATCTGAACGACAAGTTTCTTACGGTGACGAATCATGTATGTGCGAGACGAGGGTTACAGTGTAGCTCATGGCTGATTATCTGATTCGAACAACTGTCTTTGGCGAGTTGCCGATGTGTCTAGCTGTGAACGCGACTGCCTTTGTCTTCGCCGTCGCTCTCACCGTCATCGTCGCCTTTAGCGTACCCCTCCGTAGCAACCTGCCCGCGCCCGCGCTGCGCCAACACAATGCAGGCTACTCTCTGCGTACCTGTCTGCACCCTTGGGCTCAATGTCAGATCTAGCTTGTTTCTCGATGAACGTGGACAACTCTCGCCCAGCACTGATGAGACCCCACTGGTCTTTGTGATCACCATTCCTACTATTCACTTTAGAATTATTTGGATCTTGGCGGAAATTATGAAGGCTTCGGATGAGCGCGTCACGCCTGCGTTCACTGTTCTACATCCAAATGATCACGGGATACGCGCAAGATCTTCCTCAAATCTGATGCCACACAAGAACTAAAGTACTGCATTCACTGGCATCGACTCATTAATAGTCACCAGCAGCGATGACCGGCCGCCGCCGACTTGAAGTGCAAAAGATATCCCGCCCCGATAGCATTCCCGTCGCCTGTTCGCTTGGCCGTCGATATGAAGGGAAAATCCGCAAGCGATGCCTGTTAACTACTTGTTCTTTTCTGCTTGTACGAGTACTATCAGTACCACCGGCTTGAAAAGCCCATAATCTTGAAAAACGATTTATTGACGTATCATTTTTTGTTCAAAATTATTTTTCAAGCCTATTCATACGTCATTGTTAGATCTGTGATTGGTCTTCTAGAAGGAAAAATGTATCAGTAAAATTTCCACAAATTTACAAGCTTTCAGAAATGTATGAAGGGAACAATAAAAGGCCTTGGAAACATGCTACTTTCTTGCTCAACTTGTAGAAAAGAATAACAACATTCCTTCAATGTATCTAAGACTGCTCCAGGTGTTCCAGATGTCTATGCTTGTGTATACACTGTGCAGCTGATAGTTATTGTCAGGAGCGTGACCAGATGCATCCGGATTTCAACTCTATACTATTGTATACCTCAAGCCTGCCGTTGCTTGCACTCGGCTCCGTTACCTCACAGCTCTCGTGAGCATGAGAGGAAATTTTTTCAATGATAGCCATGCAACTTGTTACTTCAGCGTTTTATGGGGCTCTGGATTTTCTACTTACCAAGGTGTTTTCGAGATTGGGTCGTCAGGGCACTCCCGATCTCGGAAAGGAGCTGGTTTTTTTTTTTTGCTCAGTCAGGACATTCAACTTGAAATGGTCCTACGGTGCCATGCTGTATCCCGCTCCAGCTTCACATGGATGCAGAACACGTGGGTTTCGTCTGATCGCGCGTCACACTCAGGACGATGCAATTTGTCGTCAACCCTTGCTGCGCTTCGGGGGTCTTAGGGTCTGAAATTGCGAAGTCGACAGCCAGATCGTGATAATAAGCAGTCTCGGCGAGTGGAATCCCTGTCTTACTTAGTGGTGATTGTAGCCGCAGACCGTGTCATGAGGTGAGTACGAAAACATATCAGCATTCGATTGGATAAATCCTGGATTTTGGGGTTAAGCGTTGCGTGATTGATTAAAGCTGGGCAGCCAAATATATAGATCTGGCACTCTGAAACTCGTCGATAAGGTCATAGTTGGGATTGAAAGGGAAGAACTCAACTGTGCATTTAATATTGGATATTAGCAAACTGTTGCAGTGCGACGTGCGCTTTCCCTTGGTCGACATAGGCGCCATCATCTGCGGGAGTCCGAGATCCTATCGGGGTAAGTTTACTGTCCCTCACGTTCAAACTTCTCTGCTCGGTGAACTTGTCAGGATAATGCTCACCAGCGAGCATATCCGGCAATTAGTTCTGTGCACTGTACCTGCCTCATTTGGATTATCCACCATGGAACAATTAGCATCCGCAGCTTTTCTATATCATTACCGGTATTCTTTGATCTTCATAGCGGATGATACCGCATGCAGCATAGATCGTCTGCGGAACCTACTTCAGGAACGACCGTGCCGTACCGAGTACCGATTCCACATTCTCGAGGTAGGTTGCATTAGGCAGTGTTGGGCAAGGGGAAGACTATCTTCTCTCCCCCACTGCTACTTTATGTGTCAAGAAGTGGTCTAGATGCGGGCTAATGGAAATGACTATGCTCCCTCAGCGTTATCACTTCACAAGACTTTTCGGAAGGACGTCACTACGCTGAAGGCGGTGGTTCATATTGTCTGCGCTCTTGGGCATAACAGGT
>QLPN01013349.1:0-10842 GCA_003314395.1 Albatrellus ellisii
CTTAACGGTCTGCATGATGTCCGGCTTAAGCGGGTCGATCAAACCCACGAGTCCAACAATGACTAACTCAGCGTTGAGCTCATTCACGTACTCTGAGAACTCTTCAGAGTGCGGGTCGAACTTGGACGGGATCATGTCATACAGTAGAACCCGCTTCGCGAGCAGGAGGACGCACCGCCCCTGCGCCGCCAACGGGGTTGGACACGTATCCGCAGCGCGGCAAAAGCACCTCGGGGGCACCCTTGACAGTCAGGATATAGCTACCAGCAGCAACGTCGTCGCATGAAGTGACTGGTGCAGGGTATCGCGCGGCTTGCTCCTTATTAGCGAGCACCGACAACTTGAGCATGAACTTGGTCTACAATACGACCGCGACGTGAGCTGCTGGCACGCGGGAATACTGCCAAACCTTGGAATTGAAATTGACCTTGAACACCTCTTTCCATGCCGCGCGCATGGCATCTGCGGTGTCCATGATATTGGCAAACTTAAGAATCGCGGTGTCTGCATAATGTTCAGAACAGTCTGGCTGCAATAGATGAGACCGCTCTACCCATAGCATCCTCAATAATGCCCCACTGCTTGTCCTTATCTGTCGAGATCGGCTCGAAATTCGCTGCATCGCAGATTGCGGATACCGAGATGGCCTCGGCCGAAAGGCTCGCAGACGATAGCAGAACACAAGACTCCTCTTTTTTTTTAAATGTCTACTGTAACCCCCAGGCTTACTCATCATGATCCCCCCCAACACGTCATTTACCATGTCACTCACCACCATATGTCATACCATCGATCACTCCTTTATCACATTCTTCTGTACATCCCCTATGCATTCCACCCACTTGTGCAGTATACAAGACCTCGAACTATGACCTATTAGGATCATCTCCTGTTTTGCTCCTTCATTGTGCTTCTCCTATTCCACTTCCTGTATGTTGGTCTAGACCACTGTTATACAGCCAATCATCTTGATTCATTTTTGGTCCAATCTTCCTTGTCTCCTTTTGAATGTTCCCATGCTGCATGTGGGTTCCACTACTAAGATATTGCACATTGCTACTGTATACAAAAGTGACAGCATGGCAACACAAAACCTGGCATGGTGGAACCCACACACAGCATGGGAACACTCAAAAGGAGACAAGGAAGATTGGACTGGAAATGAATCAAGATGGTTGGCTGTATAATGGCAGTCTAGACCAACATACAGGAAGTGGAGTAGGAGAAGCACAATGAAGGAGCAAAACAGGAGATGATCCTAATAGGTCATAGTTCGAGGTCTTATATACTGCACAAGTGGGTGGAATGCATAGGGGATGTACAGAGTGTTGGTTTTTCACTACCTTATGATGCTGACCACACTGTTTCTTATCTCTATCTCATCTTATTGGTATTTCTTTTCTCTTTATGGTTTGAGCTCCTCTTAAACTCTATCTAGCTCTTACTATATCTTCTTCACTTTGTCTGTCTTACCTCAGCACTTCTGCATGTGCTGAGGTGAGTATCTCTTCTACTCTCTGAGTTCTCTTCTGACATACCTGCTCTATGCAGCTCTTGTTAAACTTTGATAGAGAGTGACTTGTGATTAAACAGAGGAGCACTACAAACACCACACTAAGTGGGGGACTAGAGTCCAAGATGAGCAACTGAAGAAAGCAGTTGCGCCACCTGGGAACTCTTTTATAGTATGCATAAATGTGGAGTCTGAACTATAAGAGTGTGTACAGTATATGTGCGGAGTTAGAACTTAAATGGATCAGGACAAAGAAAGATATGATAAGATGTAAGGCAAAGTCTGGAAATCTTGAGATAAGAAAATAAGAAGAGAGTTGGTGAAGAACCTTATATAACAACAGCTCTTTCTCTCTTCTGTGTACCCTCTACCCTCTGGTACACATCTTCTCTATCTTACAGGTATTTCTCTAGCTCTCTAGGCCTCTGGACTGTTGTCCTTGTGGCTCATTTATCTTCACCTGGGCTTACAACCCTATCTCTACACCTTAATGATCAATCTGCTGTTTGCCACCTTGCCCATATTTCAACACAGAGGAATGTGATCAAGGAGTGATCAATGGTATGACATATGATGGTGAGTGACATGGTAAATGATGTGTTGGGGGGGATCATGATGAGTAAGCCTGGGGGCTTGCATGTGAGGACCAAATATAACACAGGTAGCAAGGAAGGTAAACAAAATGACCAATGCATTGCCACAGAAAGGGGCATGGATGAGTGACAAGCAAAATTCACAAAAAGACCAAGGGCCCCTAACCTGGATTGAGGGGATCCACTAGGGACCTAGCTATGACTCCTCATTTCTGCAGTCCTATAGAACAAAATTGCAGTCCTGTGTGGGACTCATCTCAAATGCCACCCAAGTGGAACACCATGCACAGTGTGGGAACACTGTTATGAGGCACTTGCCTAGGCACATCATAACAGTTTTCTTTTTCCCTTTTTCTTTTATCTTACTTACTAGTAAAGTGTAGTATTACTACAAGTGTGAGCTTTACTTAGTAAGGACTCAATTTCTTTTCTCTTTTTATAGTACTTAAGTATTTACATACTTAAGTGTGAGCATAGCTCCAAGTACTATAAAAAGACTTATCTTTTCTTTCTTTATCCTCTTTATTTATTATAACATTTGATTGCTAAGGACTATTACTATACAATTAGCAAGGACTCCCTTTTCTTGCCCTTATTTACTTATGTTTACATCTTGTTCATTTCGCACTTGTGGCTGAGCCACATGACTTACAAATGGACATGTATTTACTGTGCTTTACTGCACACTTTTCATGCATTGCTGCACAATGCTGCACCTTACTGTGCAACCTTACTATACTTAGAACTCTAGTTTAGTATAAATAGTCGACAAACTGGTGGTCTTAAACCCCAGTCTTGTCAACTTTGCACTCTAGGGATTCTCCTTCACTGCGATTGATCTAAGCTTGCTCTTAATCTCACTTCACTCTAAAGACTAAGTCTAAGAACTCTAAATCATGATTCAAACATCACTTGGACCTCTTACACCCATCATCCTGGATCCTTGTTTAGTCATTGGTGGCATAGTTGTCAGAACATACTTATTTTTCTTTTCATTTTACAATTTCTTTTACTCTTATCACTCAAGATCTACAAGAGATATCTTATCTCATCTTATCAGATCATCTGTAGATCTTATCGGGATTATCTATGACTCATAGTATTTAGTCATTGGGCTGCTTACTATACAACTATGACTACATTTCCCACAGACACTTATTGATGCAGTGCAATGCTGCACATTGCTTACTGATACTTCTCACAGATGCTGCATATCTTATTTACATATGCCTGCCCTACAGTGACAGCACATGGTCTGTGCACTGATCCCTGTAGTATATATAGGAGTCTCTTGTAGTAGATAGTTCTTTAGCTTTATACATCTGAGATATCTGCTATACAGTGTGACTCTTCTAAGGTGTATTGTCTCTATCCCTTATCCATTCTCCTCTCCTTCAGTTGTGACCTCACTGCCTTAGCATGCACCTCACAATAGTCCTCATCACTATCTTGTTGATCCCTCTTTTCATCGTCATTAGGAATGGTTATTATGTCTATCAAACACATATTAACCACCTTGTTACCAGGGGTATTATCATATCAGAACTTCCCTAAGACCATCCAATAGGCCACTCCTAGCAAACACTCTGACAAAGAGGGAAATCAGACAAAGAACAAAACAGGATGGCTGACTATATAATGGCAACTAACTGATCATACAGGGGGTAGTGGTAATATGTGCTGTGCCAGGCTGAAGGGAGAAATCAACCACAACCACAACAATGCTGGAGGGTGTGGGTTGTAAGATTCTCTAGACACCAAGGAAAAGGGAGTTTTAGTAGTTAAGGGTGATAGCATGCCATGATTAGGGCAATAGAAGGGAACACAATTCCCATAACAGACAGGTGATATGGTGAGATAAGGGGAATGCAACAAAATGGAGAATTGATGCAACACAATGGAGAACACAACTTGAGGGAGGATGCGATAAAGAATGCAATGCAATGGAGAATGCAATGGATGCAATGCAATGGAGAACATGACTGGACACAATGCAAAGATGAAGGCAGCACAAAATAGATGTGACCTATGAAGAACGCACTATTTCCTTGCAAATGTGGAAACACAGAGGGAAGGTTTGGGCATGCTTTTTCACTTGGAATTCAGACAGAGAGGGGAAGTGAAATTGTGGGTGGGGGAAATCAGAGTATTCTCAATGGACGATGTGCTATCTAAATACAAGTCTAGCTCCAAGGCTGGAGCACAACAAATCACAACAGAAAATTTACAGTGCAGGGTCGATCATAAAGTGAAGTGGAGTCTGGGCACTATATGGATGTGCAAAATAGGAAAGGCATTGATCACACTAATTGCTGACTTTGCGACTCATGACTCTGTGTACCACATCTCAGCCTGTACTGCTCATCGATCCTGTTCCTCATTGGCTGACCCCAGTCCTACAGTCCAATGCCTAACAAATGCATGATTGATGCGGCTATGGCTGAGTGTCACATGTGGCGTGTTTATATTGCTGTGTTCACCTGATGTTGCTGATGATTGTTTTCTGGTTTTATGTGCATGTGATGCTCATCAGTGGAAAGAGCCAAAGAGGGAGAGGTGTGAGCACAGGTATGAGCAAGCAATGATAAGAAAGAGAAGCAGGCTGTTTGATTGCAGCATAGTGAGGAGGACGTGGAGAGATGTGGTGGAGATATTGTATATAGCCATATAGTAGTAGAAAGTGGGGGCTTCTCCTTATGTAGTGTTAGTGGGCTAAGGTTGAGGCGGAGTATAAACACGGGGTTGTATGTGGGGGTGTAGTATGTGCTACACAAATGTGGTATAGTGATGTAAGTGGGGCTAGAATGTGTGTTGTGAGTTAAGTAAGTAAGTAGAATGTGCGTCAGTAAGGATGTAAAGAAGACATATATAGGTGTAGGTGGAGTGAAGCTGAACAGTTACTGTGGATATTTCCAACAGTCCCCCATGTTCAGCATAGTGGTGGGAGTTTGAAGTGCAGCAATGGCCAGCATAAACATGTGCACACACAAGAAAGCATGCGCATTGAGCAACGATGCACATGGGATAGAATGACAAAGCAGTGCAGTGAGTGCCAGAGAGTGGTAACATGGGGAAGTTATGCAGTGTGTGACATGATGTGTGATGGTGATGTGATGATGTGTTGTGCCATGTGTGTGAGTGAGTGGGTGTGTGCAGGAGTGGATCAGAAGTCTGCAGCACATGGTGTGTTGAAGTTGTGCACAAGTGCGTTTGTGTGGCATTGAGAGTGGGTTGCACACAACAAGTGCAATCACATACAATGGTTGTCGTAGATAATTGTGATGTGTGTGGTGTGCAGTTTCATGTGTTTCCATGTTTAGACAGTGATGGCAGTGGGGTGGTGGCAGAATAAGTTTTCATTCAACAGTGCTGCAGTAGATGGGTATTGACAAAGAGAGCAGGCAGCACAGCTGTGCGACAAAGTAGTAAGATGACAAGAGGTGTGGAGTGACAGATTGTAGTAAAAGAAAACATGCAATGGCAATGAGGGATGCGATATGTGGGGGCAACAAGCAATGTGGGTGGAGGTGGTAAGGTATTGTAGGTTGTGCTGTTAACAGTGCACACACGTACAATAAAGTACAGAAAACCTAGATGATAGAGAGATGGTGCGATGGCTGTGAACCTTGCACAAATGTCATGCTGTGTGTCTCCATGCCACATTCAGAATGTAGAGTGTGGACCTGGTTCATAACCTGTTTCAGCAGGTTTGAACAGGTTGGTCGACACCATGGAGAGAGATGGCTGAGTGGTGTGGGTACGTTGGAAGGGGTTGTGTGATTGTGGGACAGCAGTGGTCTGTGGTGGTGGCATGTATGTATGTGGAGGTGCACATCTAGGCAGCAGAGGTGACAAGGTGTTTGCACACATGTTGAGTTCATATAATGTTGCAGAGATGGGGGCAGTGGTAGTGCTGGCATAATTCAGTGATACAGAGGGCGATGTAGCTGTATTGTGTGAGGTTTCCCTGAGTTCCGGGTGTAGTACCCAACAGAAGTTGTCTGAGTGGCCACCTGGTCCACAGTTTGAGCAACTATAGCAGTTAGTCTTTAGTTTTCTGCGCAAAGTGAGGCCTGTGGCCATGTTGTGTTGTGCTGTGGAAAGACCATTGGTCAAGGCTGTAGAGTTGCATGAACACTGTGCGACTGACAAGATGGAGGTTGAGGTGCCGTTCAAGCAGTCCACTTTGTCTATGATGCATGATCGTATGTCTTCTGGAGTAACAAGGTTGAGGTCTTTGCAACTGGCAATGAAGGCAGATACAGTTGTGGACCAGGAGTCAGGTAGCATGGTCAGCATAATGAGGGTGAAGTCATTGTCACTGATGCTTTTTCTGTAGTCTGCGAGTTGGATGTGCATGAGTTTGAGTGCATCCAGTTGTATGATGAAAGATGCATCATTGTTGAATTTAAAAACCTGTATTTCTTGGAACTTTGAGAATGTGGTGATTACACTGGGTGTTCCAAACTCTGTTTTGAGGATTGACCAATTGTGTGACACTGTGTTTCTGTCTGAAAGGAGGTGAACATTTGTGGCGCTGACATACAAGCTAAGGAAGGCTGTTGCTATGTTATCTTTGTTGTCCCAGTGTGCTCTCTCCTCTTCATTTATGACATCTGTTTTGTTGAACATTTTGGTGGTCTTTACTTCTCCATTTGGGAGGGTTTCAGTTTTGATGACCTCTTGGTATATTTGGCTTGGTTTACTGGTTATGATGACCTTCCAAACTCCTGTGATGAGTAGAGTGTTCTTCACCAGGGTTGCCCATGTTTTGTAGTTTGATGAACCATCTGATAAACACAGGCCATGTGCATGTGAGGAACTTGAATAGTTCTTATCCTATTGTGACAACACTATCATCTACTTATAGTATCTGTTGTAGTGCACAGACCAGGAGTCATGTAGTGAAGAGACGTGTGTATGTATGTATGTATGTATGTATGTATGTATGTATGTATGTATGTATGTATGTATGTATGTATGTGTTGGAGTGTGTGTACAGTAAAGAGATGGAAAAGGAAAGGTAATGTGACTAAGCATAGGATGTCAACACCCCCCCCCATGCTGGACGCACAATCGACAAGTCCAAGCCCTGAATGGTGGGAGGAGAAAAGAGGAAGAGATAAGGGTTTAGTAAGAATGTCAGCAGTGACCTGAGAAGAAGGTAAACACTGAACCGTAATGGCATTGGATGAGAGGCACTCTCATATGTAATGGTGGCATATGTCGATGTGTTTAGTACCTCATGTGATGATTGGATTGGTGGCAATGTCAATGGATGTTACGAGGCACTTGCTTTGGCACCTCGTAACGGTTTCATTTTCTTTTTTTCTTCTTTTTCTTTTTTATCTTACTTACTATAGTAAAGCGTAGTATTATTACTACAAGTGTGAGCATAGCTCCACTTTACTTAGTAAGGACTCTCTTTCCTTTTCTCCTTTATAGTACTTAAGTATTTACATACTTAAGTGTGAGCACAGCTCCAGGTACTATATTGGACTTATCCTTTTTCTTTTATCTTTCTTTATTTATTATAACATTTACTTGCTAAGGACTATCATTATACAATTAGCAAGGACTTTACTCTCTTGTCTTTATTTACAGTTGTTTATCTCATGTTCAACTCACGTTTGTGGCTGAGCCACTTATATCACATGGACACGTACTTACTGCGCATTACTGCACATTATCGTTTACTTACTGTGCAATACTGCGCAACCTTACTATAGTTAGATCTCCAATTTTGTATAAATAGTTGACAAACTGGCGGTTTTAAACCCCAGTCTTGTCAACTTCGCAATCTAGGGATTCTCCTTATACTGCACTTGATCAAAGCTCGTCACAATCTCGCTTTACTTTCTCAGAACTAAGTCTAAGAACTCTAAGTCACTAAATGTTGCTAAAGACATCTTACACTCGTCACTCTGGATCCTTGTATCATTATTGGTGGAATCATCCTCATAACTATATCATTAATCCCGATCTTCATCGTCATCAGGAACTTCTATTACATTCATTGAACCAGTATCCAAACTTTGATTACCAGGAGTAACAACAAAGACCTTCCCTAAGACCATCCAATAGGCTGCTCTTAGCAATGGAACCCTTGTTGTTGCCATAAAGTAAAAGGGGGAAAGTGAAACTAAAACCTATCTCACTAGGTAGTGACCTCAGCCACATCCCCTGGGCAGCAGCTTGTGAAAGGGATATGTATTCCACTTCTGTGGAGGAAAGCGACACTGTGTGCTGTTTCTGTGATGTCCAAGCGATGGCGCCACCACTGAGAAGGAAGGCATATGCTCCAATCGACTTGCTGTCGTCTCTGTCTGCTGCCCAGTCAGAGTCAGAGTAGCCCATGACACCAGTCCCTTCTAGTCCACTGTATTGCAGGTGGTGATGAATGGTCCCTTTGAGGTATTGAAGAATGTGGTGGCCAATAGTTAGGTGCAAAGGGAGAGGGTTAGACATAAATTGTGAGAGCTTCATGACCACAAAGGAGATGTCTGGTCTGGATATGATAGCTGCATAGAGCAGAGATCCTATGAGCTGTTGGTATTCAATATGCAGACTTGTGGAGGTGGTGTAGGACGTGGTAGCTTTGACAGGCAGAGTATTTGGTAGAAGAGGCATGGTCGCAGGATTGCAATTGGTCATCCCAAAATGCTCCAGGACATCAGAGATGTAAGTCTTCTGGTCAATATTGAGGATGCACTTTGATTGATCCCTGGAGATGTGGAGACCCAGATAAGACTTGATCTCACCAAGATCCATCATTTGGAACAGTGCTTTCAGGGTCACCTTGCATGCTTCTACTTCTTCTAGTGATCCTCCAAGGACAGTGATGTCGTCAACATAGAGGACAATGATGAGGGGCTTAGAGGAGGTGGTAGATACATAGATGCCAGAATCCAAGAGGGTGCAGGTGAAGGAGAGACTGAGGAGTGACCCATGCATCTTGTGGTGCTATTGACATGAAGCCTGTTTTAGCCCATAGAGAGCTTTGGTGAGATGACAAACTTTTCCTTCAGTTCCTGGGATGATGAATCCATGAGGTTGCTCCATATAGATTTCTTCTTCCAGATCCCCATTGAGGAAAGCCAATTTTACATCCATGGAATGCACTTCCCAATCCCAAGGGTAGCTATGGCCAGTAGGATGCAAAGGGATTCGAAGCGAGCTATGGGTGAGGAAGTCTCAGTGTAGTCCACACCATGTATTTGGGTGTATCATTTTGCAACAAGATGGGCTTTGTAGTGGCCATCTGCCTTCTGTTTGAATACCCACTTGTTTCCCACAAGATTGTGACCAGGTGGTAGGTCTATGAGATCCCAGGTGTGAAGATCATGGAGTGAATTCAGTTCATCATGACAGGCAGAGCACCAGGAGTTGCTATCTGGGCTCATGAGTGCTTGCTGCAGAGTGAGTGGGTCATGAGTCACAGTGTGGGAAAGGAGTGACGAAAGAGATGGCCCAGCCTGTGGCATGGCAAAAACATCATCGTTGTCACTATCCAACCCCCCCTCACCCAAGATGTCCACGAATGCATGCAGGCCATAAGCACTGTCCTTGAAGCGGGCAGGGCAACATGGGACCCACTCTGAGTGACACAACACAGGCACATCATTGTTGATAAGGCATGCACGAGCATGCTGATGAGCAGGAGATGCCAGGGGGCAGTGTCACAATGGCAGGGCAGTGTCATGCAGAAGATGGGCAGTGTGGCATGCACAGACATGAGGAGGGATGACAGAGGATGGCAGAGCAGTGGCACAAGGAGGGGTAACAGGCAGCACAACAGCAGGCTCGTCCAAACCTGCAGGACCACAAGCAGCGACAGGGACACCCACAATGGAAGGTGGAGGAGGGATGGGACCAAGTACAGGAGAAGGGGGCACAGGATCAGCAGTGGCAGGGGGAGCATGGGGCAGCAAAGAGGAAGGTGTGAGGTGAGGAGACACATCAACATTGTCATCATACTCATCATCGCTGTCATCAGGAGGCACCATGCTAGGCATGGGAAAGACATCAAGGACAGAAGGAGCAGTGGAGGTGGAGCAGGCAGGAAAGAGATCCTCCTGGAAGACAACATCACAACTGGTGACGATCCGATGATGATCCTTGTCCCAAAATAAACATCCTTTGGTACCTGACTGGTACCCAACAAAGGTGAGTGGCTGCAAGTGCACATCGAGCTTGCATCACTGCTGATCAGGGACCCACACCCAGGCATGGCATCTGAAGACCCACAAATGGGAGACATCAGGGGGCATTGCAGCAGGCTCCCAGAGAGAAGCAGGGGTGGCCCATCCCAACCTTCGCATTGGGGACAAGTTGTACATGTGTACAGCAGCTCAAACTGCGAGTTCCCAGAAACTGCCAGAGAGACAGGCATGATGCAGGAGGGATAGCACATGCTTGAGGATGGATTGGTTCCATCTTTCAGTGTGCCCATTCTGCTGTGGTGAGTAGGGAACCATTTGTTGGTGCTTGACACCATGTTCAGACAGCAGGGTCTCGATGGCCTGATTGATGTATTCCCCCCCTCAGTCCAAGCGGAGGGAAAGAGGACAACACCCAAAAAGGGTTTGGGACCAAGCAAGGTAATGCTGTAGGGCAGTGAAAAACTGGCCCTTGTGGCACAGAGGATAAACAACCCTGAAGCCGGAGTAGTCGTCAAGGAAGGTTGTGAAGTACAAAGACCCAGAACCTATGGAGGGCATGCCAACAGGCCCAATG
>QLPN01013378.1:0-50312 GCA_003314395.1 Albatrellus ellisii
AGAGGGATGAGATCACGCTTATGCAAACGGATATCCCAGATGTATTCAGCTGAAGAGTAACTATGATACAGCTGAAATATATATAGTAAAAGGAACCTGCGCATGGACCATGTATGTACTGTAGGGCAGGCGTATCATAAAGGAATGCGCAGCATTCCTGTGAATGATCAATAAGCAACTTGCACAGCATCAGTAATAATGCGCAGCATCTGTGAGAAGCTCTGTAAGCGACTGTGAGAATATGCATCATCTATGTATAGTAAGTGGGTCGATGATGAAATGGAAATGAGTCATATGTAATCGCGATAAGATCTACATGATCTGATAAGATATCTTGTGTAGATCTTGAGCAATAAAGATGTAAGAAATTGTATAATTAAAAGAAAAATAAATGCGTCCTGACATGGTCTCAGCCTGTTGCAAGTGATCAGGAACAGTGTAATTGGCTGACAGAAATGAGGTTGCCTACCAAGAAGAAGTCGTGCACTGCTTGAGCATCTGCACACATGCCACTACTTGAGTTATGTCATTATCTGTTTGAAGAACATGAGTGAGCATCTGTTGTCATTTGATTCTCTCAAGAGAAGCTGTTGATACTATCATTGATAGAACTGTTATACTGCATGATCATTAGATATGACTGGTGAGTACACACAGGGAATGAGAGTAAGGTAACCTAGACAATCTGTCTACACACTGACAGAGCACGGCAGACATGAATCTGCATTCTTTGTGAGATGCTTGATGTCGCAAGGGGTACAACTCCATTTGGATTGAATTTCATGCTCACTGTAGATGCAGAAGCATGGAATGCACATTCTTTGGCATTTTCTTGAGGGCCTGGCACATGCCAAGGTTGCCCATCACATCCTCTGTGCCAGCCAGGATTGCATCATATGGTGATGTGCAGTGGAACTGCACAGGATGTGGATGGTGAGCACAGAGGGCAGCAGGGGGTGGAGGTTGGTTGTGAGATGCAGGATGGGAGAAAAATGTGATAGAGGGCACAGGACACACATTTTCAATTAATTGGCCCATCCCCATCTTTGTGATCACCCACCCACCAAATATCTGTGTCGCATCCCCCACCATCTCACACCCAGAGCATGTGACAAACCTGTGGTGGCATCCTCAGCACATCAGTCATGACAGTCAGTAGATGAGTGTGGAGGGGGACACACTGCTTAAACAGGCCAATGGGCCCTGTGAGCTTGTCAGCTTGTTCTGTGTACAACATCTGTGAGAGAGGTCAGAGGGACATGTTTGGTGCATATGTTTTTGATTGAAGGGGAGGGGGCACACATTGTTCATCTGGTGCATGATGCTCTCAAGCCAGTTCTGCTCTGCCTACACCCATGCAGTCATGGCTGCTAGCTTTGCCCTGATGACTGCCTACACGCTGAGTGGCTTGCTGAACACCATGCACTGCTGGGCCCACATACACCACAGCAAAAAAATGCATCAATGCACAGGAGACATTCCAGAAGAAAGGGAAGGGACATACCAATTTTCATCACATCCTTCCATTTCACAACCTCTTCCTTCATCTGTTTGTATGCTGCTTCTCTGTCCAGTCACTCTTGTGTACGCTGTGGAAGCAGTGTAGATAGTGTAGCACTGTGTTGAAGTGAGAGCTTTTGTAGATTTTTTGAGTGACAGTAGGTTAGATGTCTGCACAGCTAAAGGGGTGAGCAAGAGGAAGGAATGTACCAATTCCCCACATCCATCTTGAGTGGATGCAGGCAGTGAGCAAGCACAGCAGCATGGGATGGGAGGGAGGGTGGGAAGCCAGGATGTGCTGTGCAGTGCCACTTGTTGTGCTGGCATGCTGGGTGTGGCATGCCATGCATGTGCTGCACTGCCGCACACAGATTGTAGCACCATTATCTGAACCATGTGGGTTTTTTAACTTATGACCATCCTTCCCTAATAATATAGATGTACATGGATTCCATGCACATGCCTCCATCAAGCAGATATAAGTATATTGTGCAAGGTCATTGCTCACTCACACATTATCCAGAGTTTTGCATGCTGCACTCTGAGATGGCTAAATCCCTTGGTGAGTGGATATTCAGAGATATTCTCTGTCACTGGGGAGCACTGATGGACATTGTCTCAGACAACAGTGTACTGTATGTTAAAGCACTCAATTATTTGGCACAGCAGTATCACATTTGGCATATCCATATTTCAGGTTACAATTCTCATGCCAACAGCATTGTTGAGTGTCCACATCTTGATGTGCACCAGGTGTTGTTCAAGGCTGCAGATGGTGACCAGTCAAAATGGTCCCAGGTTGCATACTCCATGTTTTGGGCTGCCCACATTACAATTCATAGGCACATGCTAATTTTGCAGTTACTGGCACACACCCTATCCTACCCCTCAACATCACTGAAGCTACATATCTTGTTCTGCCACCATATTCCATTCTATCCACCACTGATCTCATTTCTCACAGGGAAATTGTGCTCCAGAAGCATCAAGAGCATCTCACAGAGCTACACTCCACAGTATTTGATGTGTGACAGGAAGCTGTGGCCAGATTCAAGTGTGAATTTGATGCAACTATCTACAGTTTCAACTTCCAGTGTGGCACTCTCATCCTCATCCACCATACTGCAACCAAAAAAGTGCTAAACCACAAAATGCATCCCTGCTACCTCAGACCTCTCATCATGCTCTCACACAACAAAGGGGGCACATATATACTCTGTGAACTTGATGGTGCAGTTCTCAACAGGCCTATTGTGGCATTTCATGTAATCCCCTATTTTGCATGTCATGTGATTCCCTTGCCTCTGCTCAATGACCTTATAGACATCACAACAGATTGCTTCTGTCAACTGGAGTCTATTATGTTAGACAATGTTGAGGAGCAAGTCACTGAATGTGACTAAAAACACATCTCCCTTATTTCCTTTCTCTCTTTACTTATTTCCTACCCAGTTTTGTTTATGTGCTTACAAGTCTCTCACTTGTTCCTTTGCTTTCCCCTCTTGCTTTTATTCTGCAGAAAATTCTAAATATACAGGATACAATGAACATACATGCATGCAGTGATCTTTATCCCCTTCCCTTGCCCTTGCCCTTGCCCTTGCCCTTGCCCTTGCCATTTGCACTGCTCACTTTCTGCAGTGATGCACTGCATTCCAGACTCTGCCTCTCTACTGCCTCAAGACATGTGTGTACCTCCTTGATTTCAGCCTTGACCATGAGGAGTGATCAGTCAATTGCAAGCCACTGGAGCATCTCCCAGTCCAAGACAGTCACAATGTCCCCACTACTGTTGCAGGCAAGGCACCCTGGGGATAGGCCCAGGAGCATGATGGTCAGGGGAGCACACATTCCTGGCAATGCACCCATTGCAACTGTGTGCCCATGTGTGATGGCATGACTGGGTCCTGTCCTGTTGCTGCTGCCTGGCACAAAGAGAGGTGAGGTGGCCTGTGGGACTGTTATAAGTGGATTAGCATTCTCCACTTGTGGTGATGCTCTGCAAGTCCTCACCAGTTCCTGCTGACCACTGTGGTTGTACCATGCCTTCACAGCATTTGTGCTGACACATGCATTTCATGCAGCACCCCACCCACTTGTACCAAAGGCAGGCACTCTTTGTGCACCAGCACAGGCCACACAACTTAATCACCTGTGGTTGCATCAGTCTCAGGACCGTGATTGAGAAGTATGTGCTTACCTGCTGAGTTGGACCCACATCTGTCCACTTGCACCCATGTCACTGTTGCTAAGAGTGGCCTGTTGGACAGTCTTAGGGAAGGTCTGATACAATGATACCCCTGGTAACAAGGTAATTGATACAGGCTTGATAGACATAGTAACCATTCCTAATGACAATGAAGAGAGGGATCAATGAGATAACAATGAGGATGATACCACCAATGATTAATTGAGGATCCAGAGTGATGAGTTTAGGATGTCTTAGTGATGCTTAATGTGACTTAGAGATCTGTGACTTAGTTCTTTAGAGTGAAGTGAGGGTGTAATGAGCTTAGATCAAGTGCAGTATAGGAGAATCCCTAGATTGCAAAGTTGACAAGACTGGGGTTTAGGACTGCCAGGCTTGTCCTACTTATACAAAATGAGAGTCCTAAGTATAGTAAAGTTGCACAGTAAGGTGCAGTATTGCACAGCAATACATGGTAATGTGCAGTAAGTGCGCAGTAAGTGCATAGTAATACATGTTTGTTGAGTAAGTCATGTGGCTCAGTCACTAGCATGAAATGAACCAAAGGTAAACAAAGATAAACAAAAAGTGAGAAGGGGAGTCCTTGCTAATTGTATAATAATAATCCTTAGCAAGTAAATGTTATAATAAATAAAGAAGATAAGAGAAGGAAAAGATAAGTCTTTATAGTACTTGGAGCTAAGCTCACACTTGTAGTAATAATACTACACTTTACTAGTAAGTAAAATAAAATAAAAGAAAGAGAAAAAGGAAGGAAAACCATTATGAGGTGCCAAAGCAAGTGCCTCATAACAATGTTTTCTTTTCCTAGATCAGTAATATAGAATTTGTTGGTTTCAACATGTGGTGGTTTGGGTGTCTTTTTTATTTGTAAAGTGATTTGACATGTGTGTGTGATATCACCACTGATATTCTTGGTTCCATTGATGTTTTTTACTGGTATTTGTTGTTCAAGTTTCTGGGTTGGTAGGTGGTGAAGGTGTACAAAATCTTGGTGGATCAAGATTCCAGTTGCTCCACTATCAATGAGGGCTTTGGTGGCAACTTTCTGATTTCTTATGGAGATTTCAACAGGAATTTGAATGGAGGGAGAACCATTGTATTTCAAGAATGATATATACAGTTCATTGTCTGAATTCGAGTGCCTGCTCACAATGTCCATTTTAGAATCAGTTACTCCTTTGTCCATTGCTGACTCAGGAGACTTTAAAAATTCTGAGTGATCTTGAAAAGATCTTGCATTTCTGCTTTGTCTTTGTCAGATAATTTCATGACAGTGCAGGAAATGGTGATCATGGGATCTTCTTCTTTGCTTCATTCTTGGGTTCCCCTTATTGCCTAAGCAGGCTTGGGTATTCCATGGTTCTGGTCACATTTGACCTTACATTCTCTGCTGAAATGTCCTTTGATACTGCATCTGAAACAAGCTCCTTCTCATTTCATTCTTCATCTGATAATCTTCTATTCCCAATAAACCCTCCATGTGTGAATACCTCTCTTTGGATCATTTCCATGGGAGAGAAGTCTTCAATTGCACATATTGTGCATGGATTTAGTTTTCATAAGTGGGAGTCCCTATCCCCTTTGAGTAAATCATTGGGGTAAAGGAACCATCCACCTTGACTGGATTTGAGACTGTTCTGGAAGTTGTTGTTTGATCAATTTTGGTCCAACCTTATGGCAAGATCTTGCCATTCTTTTAAGGTTGTGTCAGGATTGTCAAGCCTACAGTGGACATCCATAGTGTGAGACTACCAACTCCTGACATATCCCTGCCTTCCATTAGAAGGGCTTACTGGGAGCTGCCCTGGATCTAGTCCAAAGGATGAGAGGACTCAGACTAAGAAGAGGGGGATGAACCAGCTGTAACAAGCTGGAGTCTATTCATCTAGCTACCTAACTACTTATAGTACTATGGATCGCACACAGACCAGGCGCAGTACCTAAGGGCAGGTCATACAGTAACTAGAGCACAGCAAGTGTGGGAACACAGCTTACAGATGCACAGCAGCTGTGGGAACGATCCCTGAGAAGACCATAATGACAGTAAGTAAGATATACAATGAGATAAGATGTAAAAGATAAGATGATGATATTATCTAATCAGATGATCTAAAGTAAAAGAAAGAAAAGAATAAAATAATGGCAGAGAATAAAGTCAGTGGTAGGAGTCTGACAGGTTGCCAGTAATTTGTCCCTGGTTGTCATGATGGTATCCTTGATGTCTTTCCTAAGACCATTCTTAAATTTCTTGATATTGGTTATGTTGTTATAACCTGTGGTGTCAGCAATAGAATTGAATACCATAATGTATTTTGATGCTGTGCCTTTTCCCTGGACTAACCTATCCAGGTTGTTGTGTGATAACTCCCCTTCATTACTTGGATAGAATTTGTTGCCAAATTGTTCCTTGAATTGTTTCCAGGTAAACATTGAAGGGGTCATGGTGAGCTGATCAATGATTTGTCCAGCCCATGTTCTGGCAACCATTCCTTCTTTACAAAAAGATGAGGCAAAGGCAATTTTGTCCATATCATCTTTGAAATTCTTGATAAAGAAATGGAGTTTAATCTTTCAGATAAGGTCTTTGGTGGTGGATTTGGTTCCAGAAAACTCAGATGGCTTATTAGGTCAGGGTTCCTTGGAGGAAGTGGATGACATGTTAGCCATTCTTGGTATAGTTGATTGAGTTCTCTTTGGGTTTGGGTGATCATTGCTGACATCAGATCAGCTGGGTTTGAACTTGTAGCTACAGGGGGTGATTCTTGATTGAAAGAAAGGGGTGGACAAGGTAATGGTTTCATCTCCTGAAGTTGTTGCTTTATGAGTAAAGAAGGTTTCCACTTGAGGAAGGTGTTCCAAAATGTTGATGGGCATTCATGGTCTTGGGGGTTCTGAGCAAGTTCCTGTGTGAGATCCTGATTGCAATCTTGGTATAAGATTCTGTGAGTATTTTGGGATCATGGGTAATCAAGATATTTGTTTGGGATATACTTTGATGTAATTGTAGTCTTCTTTGTCTGTGGAGTCCCAGCAAATGATAACTTGATTTTTGGCTGGGTCATTGAATGCTTCGTATATCTACTGGTTGCATTTGTCCTAGAAGGTGTATTTGTCTTCTTTATTGGTATATTCTTTGAGTAAGACAGGAACATGGTTCTCAAGGAGTTGTCTATGTTGTCAACAAACTTTGGTGTCTAGCAAGATTTCTCAGTGGAGATTTGCCAAGAGAAGTGGGGTTTCAATTGTAACCTGTTATCCATTAGAAAATACAATCTGGGGTTCCTGATTTGTACAAGTGAAGTAGATGAGTTGATTATTGACATAAAAGAGCTTGTTATTGCTGTCATATTGGAGGTAATTGGGCCACTGGAAATTGGTTACATCTAATGTGATAGCATTGGCAGGAAGAAGTTGGTTGTGGTAATCTCCTGGGAGATTAGATGATGTGGAGGCCATAGTGAGGGTGCATGCTTCCTAGAAGTGTGGTTGGTTGTTAGGAGGAGTTCCAAGTCTTGTCAAAGTGCTAAGAGCAGCCTATTGGACAGTCTTAGGGAAGGTTTGCTATAATAATACCCCTGGTAACAAGGTAATTGGTATGTGCTTGATAAGCATAATAACCATTCCTGATGACAATGAAGAGAGGGATTGATGAGATAGTGGTGAGGATGATACCACCAATGACTAAATGAGGATCCAGTGTGATGAGTTTAGGATGTCTTAGCAATGCTTAGAGTGACTTAGAGACCTTAGACTTAGTTCTTAGAAGTGAAGCAAGTTTGTAATGAGCTTATGTCAAGCACAGTAAAGGAGAATCCCTAGATTGTGAAGTTGACAAGACTGGGGTTTAAGACTGCCAGTCTTTCAACTACTTATACAAAACTGGAGACCTAAAGATAGTACAAGTAGTTAAAGTTCATGGATTAATGATGATTGCACAGCAATCAATGAGATCATATGAATAAAGATGCATCCATGAGTATAGTAAGTGGCTCAGCCACTAGTGCAAAATGAATGAGAGGTAAGCAAGGATAAACAAATATAAGATAAGACAAGCCCTTGCTAATTGTATAGTAATAGTCCTTAGCAAGCAAATGTTATAATAAATAAAGAGAGAAATAAGAGAAAAGGATAAGTCTTTATAGTACTTGGAGCTAAGCTCACACTTAAGTATGTAAATACTTAAGTACTATAAAGAGAAAGAGAAATGAGTCCTTACTATAAGTAGGAGCTAAGCTCACTGCTGTAGTTTAATACTACACTTATAGTAAGTAAAAATAAAAGTAAGAGAAAAGGAAATAAAAAAGAAACCCATTACAAGGTGCCAAAGCAAGTGCCTTGTAACACAAAGGTAAATAAAGGTGAGAAAGGTGAGTCCTTGCTAATTGTATAGTAATAGTCCTTAGCAAGTAAATGTTATAATAAATAAATAAAGATAAAGGAAACAGATAAGTCTTTATAGTACTTGGAGCTAAGCTCACACTTAAGTATGTAAATACTTAAGTACTATAAAAGAGAAAGGAAAAAGAATCCTTACTAAGTGAAGTGGAGCTGAGCTCACACTTGTAGTAATAATACTACACTCTACTAGTAAGTAAGATAAGAATAAAGAAAAAGAAAAAAGAAAACTGTTGAGGTGCCTAGGCAAGTGCCTCATAACAGTGAGTGTGATGCATGAAATTGCAAATAGAGATGCAAAGAATGCCAACAGTACCAAGTATGAGACTGGAGTCTACATATATCCCTGAAAGGGAGACTGGGCGCACTCAGACTAAGGTTCACACCAAAGAGAGAGGAAATCCAGCCATAACTAGCTGGAGTATATTCACTATACTACAGCTATCTATATACTCTAAGAGATCACGCATGAACCAGGTGCAGTACTCTAGGGCAGATGCTACAGTACAATACCACAGTAAGTAATGGAACATGCCAAAGGCACATGCTATGACCTCATAGTCTAGACCAAAGGAATGTAAGTAGAAATGATTAGATGTAGATCAGATAAGATGAAGGTAAGATGATCTAATCTAATTATAATCAAAGGAAAACATAAAAGAAAATGATAAGAATAAAGAGATAAATGCACCAATAAATTGACGCCTGACACCAAGGAACACATGAATGTCAGAGAAGTTGTGGCAAGGACCCCAGTTGAATATTTTTGCAATGTGTGATTCTTCAGGAATGCAGCCTTCTGGAGTGCAATGGTTTCTCACTATGTTGAAGTTCATAGTGCAGAGCCCTGTCTTGTGCCCTGAAAATGTTCCTCCAGCATACTTCATTCTCTGGACAATGTGGTTAAGATTTTGAAAGTGCTCCCAAATGAAGCATTGGATGCTGGGATTGTTTCATATTTACTGTTAGTGTTGTGGTGATCAGTGTCAGAACCTTTCACTGGTACATCAATGATAAAGAGTACTGTGATATGCAGGATTTCAGGCTGTAGAATGTGAGTAATGTCTTCATGGAAAATAGGGACAGAATTCATCCACCCCATCAGAAGGGTGACAAGATGCAACACACAAAATGGTGACTGGAATGTGGTTAGATCTCACAACAATTCTGCAAGTGATCACTCATCATAGCCAACATATAGACTCAATGTCATGCCACAAATGCAACCTGCAAATTGCTCTGCAAGAAGGTCTATGAAAGGGGGTATACTGGAGTGTTGGATCATCACTGTTGAGCAGTTTGAGACCATGCACAATCCAAAGATTGGTACCATCCTTTTTGATAATGCAAAACCAGTGAGATCAGTACAACAAGTTGGATGGCTTGTAGACACCAGCTACAATATTTTTGGTAATAAGGTGACAGACTTCATCATAGATACCTGGCAGGATGGGAATGTCACACTGTACCCAAGGCTTGTGTTCTACAACAGGGATTTTGATGGTGGGAAGAAGTCATCCCACACAAAACCCAAGTGCTGCAAGCACATAAAGTAATGCATGAGATTGTGCTTGGCAGGCCAAAGGAAGTCACCTTTGTGAGCTCTGTCTATGATATCTCTGTGTTCATTAGTATAGCATGCAACTGGAATAAATGGTGGATGATTTGGTAAGAGTATAGGAATAGATGCAAGAGGATCACCACATATATCATGAATTATACAAAAACACAACTGGAGATCAGCCATAACCAGGTGTACTTTCTTTGCTACTGGCTTGTACTTTCTCTTCCCATACACAGCAACAGTGGAGTCTGAGGATCAAGAAAAACAGATGTTGGAAGCATAGACAGTGGGATCTGTTGTATAAAGATGAAAAATAGGAATGGGATTGCTGTAAATAAACACATTGGAGACATCAAGTGAGTCCACACTCTCACAACTGCACACATCTTTATTTTTGTGATCTCCCTGATGCTTGGTCAGATCCTCAAATTGCAAAAACCTGATACCTCTTTTTGGCAAAACTGGAATTGACAGGACCCACACAGTAGCATAGGCACAGTTGTGAGGCTGACACTATGTCAAAGCCAAACAACTGAGGAAAAGGCTAAAACAACAAATAGGACAATCATGCTTAGATTAGTGGATATCCCAGATATATTAGCATATAGTAAATAAGAAGAGAGGAGAGTACTGTACCTAGCAGATATCCCAGATGATCAGAACTGGGGAATAAACTGCTAGGAGTCCTATGTATATATAGTACCCTAGAGTGTGCACAGACCAAGCAGTACAGTATAGGGCTGGAGAATCAGGAAGTAAAGTAATGACATCATATCTAATAATAGAAGGGACACGTCAGTGCTGACTGAGGCTCCACAGCAACTGTGGGAGTGATTGGTGATACTCTGCAGCAGGTGTGAGAAGGATTGGTGAGCATGTGCAGTAAGTGTGAGAAAATGAAGTATAGCTAAAGATAGAACAGGCCAATCAGAGATCAGATGACATATGTGTCATCAGCTGATAAAGACAAAGAGATAGAATGTATGACTGTGGGAATCGCTTCAATAGATCAGGAGTGATTGTAATATCTATGATGATAGAGGCATAAGAAAATAGAGAAAAATGAAGAGAAAAATAGGGAAAATAATAGTGGCCTGACAAATACCCCCTTCTTAAGGCGAGACATCTCGACAAGTGAAAAATGGAGATGAACATGCATGGCAAATATCTTCTTCTTCTCCTTCCATAGATTTGAAAGGAATGCCAGCGAATAGTGACAGAGAAAGAGGAATAATGGAGGAAGGCTTGGGTAATTCTTTCAAGTCTTTGTATGATTTGGGAGTAGTAACTCCATCATCATCCTTGTCTGTAAAGTCATCCTCATCTTCAATGATGCCAAAAGGAATTTCTTCATATCCTTCATCAAGAACTGGTGGAGTGGATAGAGGTGTTTCTTCATGAAGCTGTCAAGCATAATGTGGTTGAGCCATCATCTTGGGTGAATATTCCATCTGGTAAAGGGAATAAATGGCTACTGAATGTATCACTTGAGGATGTTCTTTATGGTACCTCTTGAGCATATCAGGAACATCTTCCATCAATACTGAAGCAGGTTCCCAAGAATTTTCCTCTGCAGGGTAGTCCTTCCATTTGACCAGATATTGAACCTTACCTTGAGAAAGATGGCTATTGAGAATTTCTTCAACTTCATATTCTTCAACACCATTCTTGATGATAGGGGGAGGAGGAGGAATTTCTCATTCAACAATGACATCTTTGACAAAGGGACGAAGTTTGATGACATGGAAAACTGGATGAATCTTCATCGTCTTTGGGAGTTTAAGTTGGTATGCATTGTTTGAAAGTACTTTGAGTACTTCATATGGTCCAAGACATTTGTGATCCAATTTCTTCATTGGTCTTCCCATGTCGATATTAGTGGCTTCAAGCCAAACTTTATCTCCAATGGCATGAACAGGAGTTTTGCCTTGATGTTCATCATAAAACTTCTCCATATCATCTGCTGCTTTCTTCAATGACACCTCTGCCTCTTCTCTGATATGTTTGAGCCCTGCTACAAACTTGTCCACTGAATCGATTTTGGTAGATGTACAAGGTTCATGGCCCATTCAAGGATCTTGTCCATAGTTCAGCATAAATGGTGAATATTTTGTTGCTGAATGAACGTGATTATTGTAAGCAAATTCTGCCATAGGCAACCAGCTTGCCCAATCATTTTGTTGATGATTGATGAAGATGTGGAAATATTGTTCTATTTCTTGATTTATCCATTCTGTTTGTCCATCTGTTTGGGGATGGTAAGCTGTGGATGTAGCTGTTTGAATCCCCAATAAACGATTCAATTCACACATGACTTGTGATGCAAATTGAGGTCCTCTGTCAGATAACACCTTCTCTGGAAGACCATGATGTTTCCAAACATGATCTCTCATAAGGCATGCCACTCCTTCTGCTGTGATTGTCTCCATTGTTGGAATAGCATGAATCATTTTTGTGAAACGATCCATGACCATAAGAATAGAATCATTGCCTTGGCTTTCAGGCAATTTGATGATGAGATCTGTAGAGATGATCTGCCATGGATGTGAAGGAATTTTGTTAGGTGTTAATTCTCCTTGTGGTTTAGAAGGAAAAGTTTTTGTCCTTTGGCATAGGTCACATCCTTTGACATATTTTTCCACATATGACACCATATTTGGGAACCAGAAATGTTGTCAAACCATTTCCAAGGTTTTCTTGTAACCTGGATGTCCTGCAAGAGGTGATTCATGGCAGGTCTTCATCAGTTTGGCATACATTGTTTCTGGGACATAGAGTTTCCCATCATAGAAAAGTGTCTTCTTTTCATCTTCACTCCACCTTGTGAACATCACAGTTTTCCTCAAGTCTGCGTCCAACTTGTCCCAAACAATATAATTGTGGTCTTCTTTTTGTGCCTCTATGATTCATTTCAAGATAGGAGGGCTAAATGCTGCAAGGGAAATTTTGTGTTTGAAAAATTCCGGCTTGAGCAAGATGACATTCTTGTTGTCATCTTCTACCCCCTTCTTATGGTCCAAACATCTCGAGAGGAGGTCAGGGTGAACATTGGCAGCACCCAGTTTGTGGACCATATCAATCTGGAACCTAGACAAATAAAGTGACCAACGAGCTTGACAATGGTTGAGTTTCTGGGCTGTCATGAAGTATTCCAAGTTCTTGTGGTCAGTGATGACCTGGACAGGGTGGATGGAACCTTCAAGATAATGGTGCCAAGCTTCTAATGCATGAATGATGGCCAACATCTCCTTGTCGTATATGTTGTAGTTATGCTCAGCAGGCGATAAACCCTTACTGAGGTAAGCAACTGGGTGCCACTTGTTATCCTGTTGAAGCTGTGAGAGAACCACACCAGTAGTGTAACCAGAACTATCCATTTTGACTCTGAATAGATACTGCTCATCTGGAAAGACTAAAACTGGTTCAGAACACATGGCATCTTGTAAACGAGTGAATGCCAACTGCTGTTCTTCATTCCAATGCCACTTGACATCTTTTTGCATGAGCTCATTCAGGGGTTTAGTGATATTGGAAAATCCAAGAATGAAACAACGATAAAAGTTGCAGAAACCCAAAAATGAGTGGACATCATGAAGGTTTTGTGGAATTGGCCAGTCTTTGATACCCTGTACCTTGACTGGATCCATAGCAATCTTGTCAAAGGAAATCTTCAAGCCAAGGAAGTTGATAGACATCTGTTCAAACTCGCATTTCTCTGGTTTGAGATAAAGTTTGTTATCTGCAAGTATTTGAAGGACTTCCTGTGTAACCTTCCAATGTTCTTCCAATGTTGCTGTAAAAATCAAGATGTCATCCATATAAACCACCACAACTCCTCAAGAGATAAGACTGCAGAATAAATGGTTCATCATCATTTGGAAAGTGGCAGGACTGTTGCAAAGGCCAAAGAACATGACAAGAGGTTCAAATAAACCTTTGTTAGTGATGAAAGCAGCCTTCCATTCATCACTGTCTTTGATCCTAACATTGTTATAGCCCCAGCAAATGTCCATCTTGGTGAAATACTGTGCTCCATGAAGACAATCAATCAATTCCAAAATAAGAGGAAGTGGATAACTGTTTTTAATTGTCATGTCATTGAGCTTGCAATAGTCTTGAACAGGTCGAAGATCTCCAGATTTCTTTTTGATAAAGAAGAAGGGTGATGCCATAGGAGATTTCAAAGGATGAATATGACCACTCTTCAGATTCTCTTCAATGAATATCTCCAATTGTTTCTGTTCATCTAAGGAAAGATTGTAAACTTTACCAGCAGATGGTTTTGTGCCTGGTTTAAGTTCAATCGCATGATCCCAAGGACATCTTGGAGGAAGAGAATCAAAAGCTTCTTTGTCAAATACCCGTTTGAAATGATGATATGCTTTGGGTACAATGTCTTCAAAATTTTTCTTCAACTTCTTCTTTTCTGCTTTGATGGCAAGTTCTTGGCTAATATTTTGAATGGATGCCTCCATTTCCTTTTGATCAACCATAACCATCAATATCCGATCCCCTTCTTCTTCAGCTGCTATCCTTTCTTCAGCTTCTTGATGTATATTCTGATTTTGCTGTTTCATCAGCTTCTTGTTCGATTTCCAGACTTGTCTGTCAGCCTTGAGACGTACTTCACATCTGCATGGACATCTAGTGAAATGTATTTTTCCCTGTAGCCAGTTGATTTCAGGGTTATGGATTTTCAACCATGATTCACCAACAAGGACATTCTTTTTGCCCAGATTGCAGACTGCAAAAGTAGCACACTCAGTATGGCCATCAATAGTCATGATGAAATCAATCATTTCTTCAATAGATCCTCCTTGATTGAGCAATCCATCAACATTATAAACAGGGATGGGTTTGGCCAGTTTTTTTGTGTTTAAGTTGTTTTTCTTGACATCGACATATAATCCTGTAGCACCTGAATCAAGGAGAGCATCAACCTCCAGAATAGCTCCAGTATCCACTGTCTTGATTTTGAGTTTCATTTCAGGAAAACTGGTGACATCAAATAATGCTCTTCAGACATATTCCTTTTTCTCGACAGGAGGAGTAACCTGTTGCACTTGAGGCTTCACTTCAGACTGAGAACAAGATGGAACAATGCATGTTAAATAAATTTGGGTACAAGCATTGGGACGATCAACATCTGTATCATCAGTCTGAAGCATGGAAAACCTATTATAGGATGGTGAACTCGTGCTCAGTTCCCATCCAATCCAAAACCTAATTGCTGTGCTCCACTCTTTGAGCCATTCAGATCATTCAATCTAAGACCACATGCCTGAAACTCCTTCTGCATCTTGGCCAGGAAGTCTGCTTCGTTCAGCACACACATCTCCTGAAGGGTCCTCGCATTCCCCCTTCTTTGTTGTTGCTGTCCCTGTGGGTGCCTTGGCTCTGGGCATTCCCTGGCGAAATGTCCTTCTTTGCCACAATTAAAGCATAATTGAGGGTGTGGTCCTCTAGCTCTGCTGATGTCCATGGGTTCTCCTGCAGGCACTGCAGTAGAAGTGAATTGACAAGGGATGAAGTTACACTGTTGTTGTCCCTGTGGTCTTCTGTATTGCTGCTGCTGCATCCATCTTCATCCCCAAGTTGACTCAAAATTCTGCATATCCTGATATACATATGCCCTGACTCTTGCTTGTCTGACCCATCCTTCTAAATCATGGGGAAGAGGTGTCTCAACATAACAGGACTGGAGAAGAGGATGGTTGAGTCCTTTCTTGAACAATGTGTATCATACACCATCATTATATCCAGATGCTGTTTTGTATAAGAGGAATTCAGTGACATATTCCTCTACATGACAGTTCCCCTGTGAAATAGTGGTCAACTTCTGCTGTGCCATTTGTTCTTCATTATGATCTCCAAAAGTGATTTTCATCATTGTTAGGAGTTCATTGAAATTCTTGAACAGCTCTTCATACTTATGCAGTTCTACTCTGTGTACTTCAATATCTCATAGAACCCCTTTCTTCCACTCTTCTGCATATCCTCCTCTGATATACGACAGTATGACTGTTGTCTTGTCTTCATCTTTGTATTTGGGGTGTGCATGAAGGACAAGATATATTGGGTCCAAATATGATTGAAAAATTCTTTTGTCACCATCAAAAGGAGTTGGTTCTGTGATGCAAACCTTGGGGAGGTGGACACAGGGTGGGAGGCCTGTTCCTAGCCCAGAAGAAGAACCTCCTTCTCCTGATGCTAACTGGTTCATCAGGTTTGTCATCACTTCCTGCTGTTGTGTTAACAGCTTCTGTTGATTCTCTATTATCATCATCATCTCCCCAAAAGTCAGTGGTTCATGCTCTTGATCCATAGGAGCAGATGCTGCAAATTGAGGTTGAAGAGTTGCTGCTAAGGCTGTACCAAGACTGTTGATCTTGGATTCTAAGTGCTGTGATGTCAATGGTTCTTGATCTCCTAAGCTCGCAAATTGATTCCTCAAGTGAGATTCTGGTTCCTTGCTGTCTTCTCTGTGTGCTGGTGGAGATGGTTGTCTCCTGCTCCAAGTGTTCCACTGGTTGTCTTGTGACAGTTTGACCAATTATTTGTCAGATGATCTCAACAAGTGTTCCAGTACTTCTGTAATTGAGCAATGTCAAGTCGATGGCACACTCAGTCATAAAACAGAAGTACTATATTCTTCAATAAAATGCATGAATGATAGAACAGACAAACAAGAAAACAATGAAGATCTTGAAAAATGATATGTCTATGCTAATATGTAGATGTTTGGGGGCCTCCTGCAATATAAGATGCGAAGTGATGATGTGGATTTATGTAAAATGCATGATCTGGGTTAGCTCCTAACTCTAGGAGAACAGGGGGAGGGACAAGGGATGGGTTGTTGTAATATTGATAAAGCAGTGATCTGAAAAAGGTGGGAGGGTACTTAATGCAGTACCTTCTACCCTGATTCTTCCACTGCTCTGATCTTGGATCAGGAAAGATCCAAAAGGGGAACTGCTTGTAGTTTGTTGAAGGTTCATTTTGATGTTGTATGATAATGCATGCATGCCAAGCAAGAAGATGTTGGTGAAGGTGAAGGTGGGTGGAAGAAGGACGAGTAACAGGGAGGAGTGAGTAGAAGTTAACACTTAGACCTTCGTCTAAGAGGTGCTCTGTCCTAGAGTGAGTGTGGGGGGGATGAGGGTGGTGTGTAGAAGGGGTGGGCAGTCCCTGAGCTGTTAGAAGACCCACCAAGTTCCCAGGAATCTGTTGATCGTACAAGATCCTCCCAGAACATCCATGATTGTGTATTGACCACTCGACTCCAAGTGTCCACCATGTGCGTGCTGTGGAGGATGTTGCTGGGTACAAGGTGGAGGTGTAAGGGGTGAACACTATAACAACCCGCAATGATTTGGAGAGTGGAGGATGGTGAGCAAGGGACATATACTTTAGTCCACAGGCTACAAGTACACTCACTCTCATGTTTCTGCCACTTGCAGTGTTGACAGAAATGGAGAGGAGGGTGAGGGAAGAAAAGGTCATGATGGAAATGAGCTTGTTCGCATTTAGGTTTGTGAATGAAGCCTATTGTGTAGAAGGGGTGGCAGATGAATTGGAGGTGAAAACACCTGTCTGTGGGAAAGGGAGGAAGGGGAAAGGTGTGGTGGGAGAGGGAGTTCTGATCAATTGTGAGGCTGACACTATGTCAAAGCCGAACAACTGAGGAAAAGGCTAAAACAACAAATAGGACAATCATGCTTAGACTAGCAGATATCCCAGATATATTAGCATATAGTAAATAAGAAGAGAGGAGAGTACTGTACCTAGCAGATATCCCAGATGATCAGAACTGGGGAATAAACTGCTAGGAGTCCTATGTATATATAGTACCCTAGAGTGTGCACAGACCAAGCAGTACAGTATAGGGCTGGAGAATCAGGAAGTAAAGTAATGACATCATATCTAATAATAGAAGGGACACGTCAGTGCTGACTGAGGCTCCACAGCAACTGTGGGAGTGATTGGTGATACTCTGCAGCAGGTGTGAGAAGGATTGGTGAGCATGTGCAGTAAGTGTGAGAAAATGAAGTATAGCTAAAGATAGAACAGGCCAATCAGAGATCAGATGACATATGTGTCATCAGCTGATAAAGACAAAGAGATAGAATGTATGACTGTGGGAATCGCTTCAATAGATCAGGAGTGATTGTAATATCTATGATGATAGAGGCATAAGAAAATAGAGAAAAATGAAGAGAAAAATAGGGAAAATAATATTGGCCTGACAACAGTCACCAATGACCCTGTATTAGGATCATGGATTGTGATTGTCTGATCCTCATTACCCAAGTTGTGAATGATGCTTTGCATTAATACATCAAATGGTCACCCAAGTAGGATGTCATATGCAGGACTGTGGATGACATGAACCTGCAAATATAGAGTCATATCTATGAGTAAGAATGGAACATTACAGGTGAGGCCAAGGGACCTGTCAACTTCACCATTCACTGACTGCATATTTAAGACCACATTCAGGTCATAAATTAGGCTGAGTGAATGGCAAACCTCTTCTGACATTGTGATCACTTGGCACCCTGGGTCAATAATGCTCTCAACATGTAGGTTATTATCGACAAAAGGCAATATAGAACACAGCAATGCCAACTCTTTTGCAACTATGAGTGAGTCTGGTGGCTGGCCAGGTGGAGACTTGCAAAGGTATGCTTTGTATGGATCAGGGATGATGATAGGCTTGTCATGCTGACTAGATACAACCACTTCTTCAAATTTGTGTGGCATATTGTGCACTAGGTGACAAACCTTTTTGTTGGAGATGGTCTGAGTGTAGCTATTGATGATGTCATTTTTGTTGTCATCATCCTCCACATAGTTTGCAGCTGCTGTGGGGATCAGGTTGATGGGAACTTTCTTCACCATCATCACCTTGTTGAATATTCAATGCATACTCACACACACACTTCCCTTCAGCTTCACCTTTAACACACACATGCCTTCACATTACTTACACAGCACATACGTACTCTTACACACACACATTCCCCTCGGACTTCCTACGAGACCGAGCAACTCCCACTCCACTCACACTTCCGGGACGACGCGTGTCCCTCCTACTTAGGTAGCTGTTGTTCTCTATATACACACTCCACTCCAACTCCACTATCATCACACTACATAAGATGGACACTTTACAATACACCTCCTCAGACGTCTCTCATGTTGTCTGAGTGAGTACTTCCATCTCTATGTCTTATTCTCCATCTCAACTCCACCCACAGCATCTCTCTCTATCGCATCATGGTACTTGTCATATCCATGACTACTATCTACACTGCAGACATTGTCTCAATGTTGCCGAATGTTATCTCTATAATCTTGATTCTCTTAGCCTGCCCAAGCCTGCGCGCACAGGTTATGGGCCCTGCCCAGCGCATGGCAGGCTCAATCAAAACCACTCACCTCCTCATCTTCATCATATTCCTCTTCATACAAACCACCAATGCTGTATCCCTACCAAAGACCAACATACCAACACTGGACAGCGCCGCTAACTACAAAACCTGGTCCACACTTGTCAAAAACACCCTCCTTATCACAGGAGTCTGGAAAGCCGTCATCACTGACAAACCAATGCCTAAGTATCAAAAGGTGATGGAAACAGAGACACTCCCAAGTGGAGAAGTACACACTTGAACATGCAAAGACAAGGAGGATATAATCAACGAAGAAGAAAGACAAAAATGGGATGATGATGACAACCTAGCCACAGCCTTCATCGGCCTCTACATTGGTCCCCTTTGCCTCCACCTCATTTCTGACCAGAACACCACCTCGCACAACTGGTATCTCCTCAAAGTCGAATATGGCACCCCAGGCACAGTTGCAACCTTCACAAAGCTCCACGAAATTCAAACCTTTAAGTTCAATGAACAATCATCATTCATCGCACAGATCGACGCCCTCAAACTCGTGCGCATACAACTCGCAGACAGCGGCTGCACCATCTCAGACAACAACTTTGCCATTATCATGCTCACAGCACTTCCTCCTTCCTGGTCCAATGTCGTCTCGGCCTACATCGCCTCTAACAACTCTCTCGATGACATAACACTGGAAGATGTGCACGCATATAATTGATGAATCCGACCACCTTACTGGTACCTCAGGATCAGTCCTGTCAGTCGCACAACGCCCGCGTGGCTTCACAGCACCCACGAACTCCTTTGCAACCCCTTCCACATCCTCAGGCTTCACCTCACATGGCAAACCAAAGCTCAACAGGTACACATGTACGAAATGCGGTCCCGGTGGTCATAGTGATGATTTCTGCTGGATACTAATCCAGAAAAGAAGAAGGATAGGAGTACCACTACTGCTAAGTCTACTATAAATGCTGTTGTCGTCGATCCACCACCTCCTATACCCCCCGCAGTTACAACTAGCTCTACTCTGAATATGATGGGACCCAGCCCTCACAGTTTGTTCTATTTCGACATGAGAAATGACTGGATGCTAGACAGTGGAGCAAGCAATCACATTACACCACACCCTGCTGACTTCGTGCCAGGATCTGTACTTGACATACCAGGCACCATACGCCTTGGTAACAGCGACACAATCCTGTACCTAGGTATTGGCACTGTCAAAGGAACCACAGTCATGGAGGGAAAAACATGCCACATCACACTAGAGCGAGTTCTCTATGCACTGTGTGCTGGATCCCATTTCATCTCCATTCCGCAGCTCACAAATAAAAACCTATCGGTAACTTACACCAAAACCGGCTGCAGGATATACAAAAATAATGAAACCCGCGCTACGGGAACCACTCGTAATGGCATATACTGGTTGCAACTCACCATCACCTCCTCTTCTGCTCTAGCTGCACTCTCAACCCTCGAACCCACCTATGCAACTTGGCATCATAGGCTCACCCATGCACCACAAACACTGTTAACAAAACTACAAGAATCCACAAGCGTGGTGGGGTTTAACATCTCAAACAAATCACAACCGCACACCACACCATGCGCAGGATGTACCTTTGGAAAACTTGCACGGAAACCCTTCAAAAGGTCATCGAAATGAGCCCTTCAGCCTTTGGATCTCATACATAGTGACCTCGTCAGCCCAATGCAAACAAAATCTATCCAAGGTTCCATTTACTTCACGTCTTTCATAGATGATTTTTCAGGCCTTGCAGTTGCATTCACACTATCCACGAAAGACAGTTTCGTGCAAGCCCTACAAACATTCATTGCATGGTCCCAAACACAGATGGAACAGAAACTCAAAATTCTACAAACAGACCATGGTGGGGAATACATCGACCATACCATACGCAACATACTGGATGAAAATGGAACAGTTCACAACCTCACAGCACCATATTCCCCTGCCCAAAATGGTCGCATGGAGTGGTGGAATAGAACCATCATTAACTCGACTCTATCAATGCTTCACGCCGCGTCTGTTTCACGAGGGTTTTGGGAGTATGCTTTAATGTATGCAATACACATTTACAACAGGATCCCACAACACGTGCACAACTGGATCTCTCCCCAGCAACTCTGGAGCAGCAGAAAACCCCCAGACATTGGATACTTATGCGTCTTTGGATGCTTAGCGTATGTTGCTACACCAACAGAACGATGCACAAAACTTGATCCACGTGCAAAAGCCATGGTCTACATGGGATGCGAACCATGAACAAAAGCTTGGAGATTCTGGGATCACGATGCTCACCACATCATCATATCGTGCAATGCAGTATTTGATGAATCAACTTATCCGTTCACACCACCTGCACCCACAACAACCACTACAGACTCATCTACAACACCACTACCACCTACCCCAAATTCCGATGACTCTGATGACAACAGTAGTTCTGACGACAGTGACGGAGACAGCTCTGATCCCCAAGTACCACTAATGACCACTGAACAGATCAACCCTGCTTCTAGCATTCCACCGGCACCACCCACTACTCCTGCCTCACCTCCACAGATGCACAGTCCTGCCCTACCTGTCACTCCTCCCTCAGTTGTGCCCCCTGTACCCACAAGGACTCATGCCACACAATTTTCAGATCACACACCAGCCGTTGTCATACCCCGTGCTGGATACGATGCTGAAACTGGCAGAGGATGTTCACGTCATGCAGCACTATCAGGTGAAGTAGATCCTATCTACTGAATGCTAAGCCCTACCACACCAGCACCTCCACCATCCTCACCAACTGGTACGCCCTCCAATGAACCCATAACACCTGCTCCTCCGCTGTGGTGGTCCACTCACATAACATGCCCTCCTACACGCTTTGGGGGAAGTACATATGGTGAACACACGTACACCAGCATACTCCAGGACCCATTGGATGAGGAGGAAGACAACGATGCAGCCCTCGGTGTGGAACCATCTCTGTCCTCACTCCTTGCCTCCACTGCTTCATCCAGAGATCCCCTCATGCTACGAGAAGCTCGCGCCACACCAGATGCCGCAGAATGGGAAGCCACCTGCATATACAAACTTTCCATGATGGAACAGATGGGAACCTGGAGCCTCGTCAACTTACCACCCAGTCATGTTGCAATCCCCAACAAGTGGGTCTTCAAATTGAAGAACAACGGCTGTCATCGCACTTGACTCGTCACGAAGGGTTTCAAGCAGATTCCCGGCATCGACTATGATGAAGTCTTCTCACCCATCATGCACTTCGAGTCCATCTGATTCCTTCTTGCCCTGGCTACCATCCACAACTGGCACGTACATTCCATGGACGTCAAGAGCGCCTTCCTAAACGGCACCATCAATGAAGAACTATACATGCAACAACCCAATGGCTTCTCAATCCCCAATCTTGCCTCCAAAGTATGTCGCCTGCACAAATCAATCTACGGCCTCAAACAGGCCGCACGACAATGGAACGTATGAATGGATGCATCCCTTGGGTCACTGCGCCTCCACTGCATCTCTTCTGATGGTGGTATCTACATTTGCAAGCAGACTGGTTCGTTCCTGTTCCTTGTGCTATACATTGACAATATCACTATTTTTGGCGACAATCTCACTGACATCCTCGAACTCAAACATGCATTGGCCAGCGAGTTTGACATGATGGACCTTGGCGAAACAACCTCATATCTTGGACTTGAAATCTCGTGAGACCACACACATCGCAAAATGGCACTGTGCCAATCTCGGTACATCTCCAGCGTCGTCAGCTGCTTCGGCCTCGCTGCCTGCAATCCTGTTCACACATCTCTTCCTCCTTCGATATCTCTCATTCCACACACAGGCTCCGCTGGATTGTCTGTGTGCACCTCATATCAGCAAGTGGTCAGCAGCTTAATGTACGCTGTGGTTGTTTCTCGCCCTGACATTGCATATGCCGTCAATACACTAGCTTGCTATGCTGCCAATCCCACGCCTGAACACATTGCCACTGCAAAGCACGTCATGCGATACCTCACAGGCACTATCGACATGGGCTTAACATACAGTGGCACCCACGACGCTGTCCTGCATGCCCACTCCGACTCAGACTGGGCTTCCTCCATTTCCGACCAATGCTCCACTGGCATGTACATTTTTCTACTCACTGGCAGCGCTGTCGCATGGTCCTCCCGTTGCCAGCACGTCATGTCCCTCTCTTCCACCACTGCCGAATACATCGCACTCTCGCAAGCCACTGAACAGGCCATGTGGTACGAGAACCTCACTTCTGAACTAGAGTTGCCATTCCCACGTCCCCTTGACATCTTTGGTGATAACAAGGGGTCGATTGACTTAGCCAACAACCCGGTTGTCAGGAAAGGCAGCAAGCACATTGAAATCCGTCATCATCACATTCGCGAATGTGTTGCTCGCAGCCTCGTCTCGCTCACTCGCATACCCTCTGCATCTGTCGTCACTGACTGCCTAACCAAGTCACTCCTGCATGTTGCCTTCGAGTCGCAACGCACTGCTCTTGGACTGGGTCCCATCAGTTCGCCGAACGTGGGGGGCTGTTGAATATTCAATGCATACTCACACACACACTTCCCTTCAGCTTCACCTTTAACACACACACACACCTTCACATTACTTACACAGCACATACGTACTCTTACACACACACATTCCCCTCGGACTTCCTACAAGACCAAGCAACTCCCACTCCACTCACACTTCTGGGACGACATGCATCCCTCCTACTTAGGTAGCTGTTGTTCTCTATATACACACTCTGCTCCAACTCCACTATCATCACACTACATAAGACAGACACTTTACAATACACCTCCTCAGACGTCTCTCATGTTGTCTGAGTGAGTACTTCCATCTCTATGTCTTATTCTCCATCTCAACTCCACCCACAGCATCTCTCTCTATCGCGTCGTGGTACTTGTCATATCCATGACTACTATCTACGCTGCAGACATTGTCTCAACATTGCCGAATGTTATCTCTATAATCTTGATTCTCTTAGCCTGCCCAAGCCTGCGCGCACACACCTCCCAAGCTTGGTAGTGTACTTCTGGGGTGATGGAGTAAAGCTGACAATGGGTGATAGTTATTAGCATTTCCTTGGCACATTGGAAGACTTCTGCAGCATGAGCTTTGTTGTGAATCAGCAGATCCACATGGTACACATTGTCAGGTTTTCTCTGTGTAAGCACAACACATGATGGTGCAGGATTAGTGGACACAGGTGTGGGAATTGTTGCATCTTGGGCCTGGGCAAAAGGGTGAATGGGTGAACCATTATCATTATGAGCTGCTGACTGAGTAGTTTCAGCCTGGGGAGGCATCAACTCCCTAGTTGCCTGTGGGGCACATGAGGTAGACTGTTGAGGTGCAGGTAACTCAGATGCATCATGAGAATTGTTACCTTCTGCAGAATTCTCTTCTGCACACTGCCTTTGCATCCTGATGGTAGGCTGGAAGGGTACCTGTGTGTGATGCAAGTTATACAACTCACACTTGAGATTCACAATATGCTTGTCCTTCAGCAGCTGATATGAGCTGGTGCCCTTGTTATTGAAGATGCAGTCATTCATCACCTGCATGTTCAGCATCATCTGACTGGTGCTGATGTTTCCTGGATTTTGGCAATGTCACTTGTTGACACAGTCATGCAACCATCTTCCAGTGATGCCCCTAGGCACAAAGATTCCTGTTGGTAGAACAACTTTTCCATCAGCATTCCAACTAATTTTACCCTGCACAATGTAGTCATTGATGACCAAGCATTCATGAATATAGTGGTTCATCTCACCACAGAAATTGCACATGTTACCATTTTCACATGGTGGTGCTGTGCTTTGCAGTTGCAGACATGTCACATGTTGGGATTCAAGCACTCTGGCAATCACCTGAGCCCAAGCATCCATGTCTAGTGCTTTGGGTGATTCTGTTTTAACATTAGTGGCAGGTGGTGAAGAAGTAGAAGTAGTCACAGATGGCATCACACCTGTTGTGTGGATTGCAGACATCATCTCATGAAGGACATAGTGCACTGCCACCTCTATGTCCTTAAGCAGATATGCATTTTCACAATCATGTTGTGGCAGGACAATCTGTAAACATAGGGCAATGTGTTCCCACAAGCTAGGTGGGAAGTGTTGATGTCTCTAGCTTAAGAAGTAATGTCTTCCTTCCTTTTTTGTCTCAGTACTGTACTCACACACACACATATGTACATATGTGTACACAAGTCTTACTGTCCGTGCACTGTTAGACATACTATAAGTAGTATACAATAGCATCCTACTACAATAAGAGCTATTCAAAGTTCCCTTTCATGCATGGCCTGCCTTCATCAGGAAGCCCTCAGAATAGCAGTTACCCTGCTCATCTTCTGAAAGCCACTGTGCACTCCGCAGGAAACCCATGATGACTATGAACTGGTGGTGATAGTCAGCAAAGTTGCATAGTGACTGCATACCCAAGAGTCTGTTATGAGGCACTTGCTTTGACACCTCATAACAGGTTTCTTTTTTTTCTTTTCTTTTTCTTTATCTTACTTACAAGTAAAGTGTAGTATTATTACTACAAGTGTTGAGCTTAGCTCCACTTTACTTAGTAAGGACTTATCTTTCCTTTCTCTATTATAGTATTTAAGTATTTACATACTTAAGTGTGAGCATAGCTCAAGGTACTATATTAGACTTATCTTTTTCTTTTCTCTTTCTTTATTTATTATAACATTTACTTGCTAAGGACTATTACTATACAATTAGCAAGGACTCATCTCTTTCATCCTTATTTACTTATGTTTATATCTTGTTCATTTCATGCTAGTGGCTGAGCCACATGACTTACATCTATGGACACATCTTACTGCACATTACCATGCATTGCTGCACAATGCTGCACTTTACTGCACAACTTTACTATACTTAGAACTCTACTTTAGTATAAATAGTTGACAGACTGGTGGTCTTAAACCCCAGTCTTGTCATCTTCACAATCTAGGGATTCTCCTTCACTGCACTTGATCTAAAACTCAACTTCATCTCACTTCACTCTAAAGAACTAAGCCTAAGAACTCTAAGTCACTTTAATCATTGCTCAGACTTCCTACACTCATCATCCTGGATCCTCATTTAGTCATTGGTAGAATCATCTTCATCACTATCTCATTGATCCCTCTCTTCATTGTCATCAGGAATGGTTATTACATCTATCAGACACATATCAATCACCTTGTTACCAGGGGTATTATTGTATCAGACCTTCCCTAAGACCAACCAATAGGCCGCTCTTAGCAGAGTCTACACTCTTGTATAAGAAAGGCTAGATCCATGTGGGTCTGCTTCCAAGTGACTTCAGACCCAGGGTATTGTTCATAAATTTCTGCTTTGAAGTCTTCATATGTTTTTGTGGTATCTTTGTATGTAGGCAGTATTGTCCAGAGGTCCTGGATATCTATGTTGACATAGTGTCAAGCATGAATTTTATGCATTTGGTTGTCTTGAATTTGGGTGAGATTGAAGTGGAATTTGAGATCTTCAATATATTGTCATAGGTCATGGGGGCACTTTGGGTCAAATTTCAAGGTGCTTCTGTCACCTCATGCAGGCATCATGTACTGAGTTGCCATTGGTATGATATGCAGTGGGGTATGTGGAAGGGATTGGTGATTGGTTTGTTGGAATGGGGTTGGGGTGATAGTCAAGATCAAAGGTGATGATAGAGCACTGGACACTGAGAAGAATGATGTGTCTACAGGAGATGAAGTGCATGGGGTAACAGTTAACTCTTCTTCTGTGAGCAGAGGATGTGTGGAAGGTGGCAAATTGTGTGATGGGCCAATGAGTTGCTCAAGTTCATCTTGGAGCACTTCAATGGTTGGCAAGCCTGTATGTTGTTGCAAACAAAGATTGTAGTGGTGTCTAGACATAATCTTGACTTGCAGACCTTCATGGTGGGCTCCAATATGATATGTGCTGCAGTATTGTGATGGCAGAGACTATAACCACAACCACAACAATTGCTGAGGGGTACAAGTTGTAAGATTCTGAGGTACATGCACTTTCTTGACTCTGGGATTCATGGAGGGAGGAGTGGAACATGCTTTTCACAATCTGACTCAGACAGGAGAGGGGAGACAAATTGTGGGCAGGGGGAATTTATTCTTTTCTGACAGACAATGTGCCATCTAAATACAAGTCTAGCTCCAAGGCTGGAGCACAACAAAACAAAGCAGAAAATTTACAATCTAGGGTCAATCATAGGGATTTTGAAATGAGGTGGAGCCTGGACACTGATGAGCACCACACACATGTAACACCAGAAAACAACCATCAGCAATACCAGGTGAACACAGTGACATTAATGCACCACACATGATAATCATTCACAGTCACATCAATCACACATTTTTGTTTAGGCATCAGAATACAGGACTGGGTTCAGCCAATGAGGAGCAGGACTGATAGGCTGAGATGCAGTCCATGGTGTCACATCATGCAGTCAGCATTCAGTGTGATCAGTGCTTTTCCTTTTTCACTCATCCATTATAGTATGATACTTTATTTGTTCATGTCCAGGCTCCACCATGTTTCAAATATCCCTATGATCAACCCTAAGTTGTAAATTTTCTGTGTGGTTTTGTTGTGCTCCAGCCTTGGAGCTAGACTTTTATTTAGATGGTGCATTGTCCATCAGAAACAAATAGATTTCCCCTGCCCACAATTTGTCTCCCCTCTCCCATCTGAGTTAACTTGCAAAAAAGCACATTCTGCTCTTCCCTCCACATGTCTCACTATCAAGAAAGTGTTGTCTTTACCTGATCTGATCTGATCTTATCTCACTGCTCTTCTCTCCTTCTATACCTGCAGCCCATACTATATTAGTAAGCATGGTCTGTGTGCATTGATGGATTGTATATCAGTAGTTAGATGCTGTCTTAGAATCCAAGTAGACTCCTTCTCTCCTCTCTTTCTTTGAGAGTGTCTGAAATCAGTCTTTATCCTATATATTCAAATCTCTCTTTTGCTGTCCTGCAATGGACTTTCCTCTTCTTCTCTTCATCATCCTCTTCTCAGCCTTTGTCATAGGCTGGGTAGTTACCCTTGTTGTCTACCACCACCTCCCACCTTGCATCCAGAGCCTCCTCCCATTCTGATCATGTCCTGCTGCCTTCACCACCACACCTTGTCTTCCTGCACCAACAGAAAGTGTGTAGGTCACATTTGTTATTGCATTGCATTCTCCACTACATTGTGTTGCATTCTCCATTGTGTTGTGTCAAGTTCTCTATTGCATTGCATTGAGATATTACTGTATTGTGTTGCATCTAGTTCTGTGTGGCCATTGTCATGTTTACTGTGTCATGCCCATGTTATATCTCTCCTTTTGTCACCCTACCATGTCATGAAATCTGCTTAACTACTAACTTCTACTACTTCAGTGTCTAGAGGATCTTATGGCTTGCACCCCTCAGCAATTGTTGTGGTTGTGATTGTAGATTCTGCCATCACCTTACCACTGCACATATCAGCATACCCCATAGGTCACATTTATTATTGCATTGTGTTCTCCATTGCATTGCATCACATTGCATTCTCCACTGCATTGCCATGTGTTCTCTATTGCATTGTGTTGAGATACTACTGCATTGAGTCTACTACTGCATGGTCATTGTTATAATTATCACATCATGTCCATGTCCTATTTCTCTTTTGTCACCTTATTATCACATTAATTGTGCTAAACTACTAACTATTACAACTTTGATGTCTAGAGAATCTTATGACTTGCATTCCTCAGCAAACATTGTGGTTGTGGTTGTAGTTTCTGCTATCACAAGCCCACAGCACATACCACCAATCACACCAAATGCTGACTTCACCACTCGTGACTCCATGGTTACTTTGGTGGGCCTGGACCATGCCTTAGCCTATTCATCCTATCAGTCCTGCTCCTCATTGGCTGATGAACCCAGTCCTGTATTCCAATGCCTATGCAAATGTGCAATTGATGCAACCCCAGATGATTGTTGCATGTGGCACATTAATGTCACTGTGTTTGCCTGATGTTGCTGATGGTGTTGGAGTTTACAGCAACATGCAACAGCAAACATGCATGACAGCACATGACTGCAAACATGCAAATGCACAACTGCATGGCTGCACCACATGGACCTCTTGCAGGACTCGGGGATGATACAGATGGACCTGTTAGTTACAGAAAAATTCTCTCACATCTTTTCTTTTCCCTCAGTCTTCTATGAAGAGACTGAGGTCAGTACCTACTTTCTATGGCATTCGTGTTTTATGTTTTCTTGCTATTTCTTCCTGTAGAATATTATTCTCTTCTTTCTACAGTTGGTGTGCTCTTTCCAAGTAACCTCCTTCAATAGATGGTCATTTTCCAGTGTTACATGTGCATGATGCTCATCAGCATTTGCACAGGAAGGGTGGAAATAGTTGCATTGGACTTCTGTTGGGCTTCTTCATCAAGGATTTAAGCATGAACCATGGATGAGGAGAGTAGTGATGCAGAGTGGGATGAGAGAATTGTTGGATTATCAACAGTATTCATTCAGCTCCACTCTACTAACACTACTATACATCCTTATTATGTCTTATCTAACCCACTTACACCACTATAACCACATTCTCATAACATGATCAACAACCCACATTTGAAACTCCACTTAAACTCTAACCCACATACACTACATAAGTAGAATCCCCACTTTCCACTACCCTTAGACATATATACTATGTCTAACCACATTACCCCATGTTGACACGGTATGCTCTTCACTCTGACACCCGTGCCCCACACTTTACTTTACTTAAGCAATGGTCTGTGTGCTACTACTTTACGTATATAAGCATCAGATTAGGGACACTGATCTTCAGTCGAGTACTCTCTCCCTCCCAGCCATGGAACCTTTAGTCATTCTTTATTACTCATACTTCATAACCATGCTGGTTCTGCTTCTTCTACTCGGGCTGTTGCCCAGTCTGTACCCACGTGTTCGCACCAACTCCCTCTACGCTCCTTGAATGGAGTGCCCCGGCCTCAGGTGACCGCTGTGCTGAACCTCGTGCATCAACACCCCACTCTGGAGCCTTGGCTCCACCACTTACCACCACATTCTTGCTGCAATCAAAACCACTGTCTTCCTTCTCTCTCTCATTGGCTCACTCCTGTGCAGACAAGAATAGATGACACTACATTATCCCAGGAGTGTGAAGAGTTGACCTTGGATGGGGATCCCTGAAACCTCCAACTCTGCATGAGTTGTTCAGTTTGGGTAGATAATGACTTGTCAGGCTTGAAGGTGAAGTGGAAGAGATTGTGCACTGACAAACATGGAGACTGCACCTTGAGAACCATATTCTGATGCAAGTTTTGTCCACATGTCAAATGCCATCATTGTCATGATGTCCAATACATGCACAACAATGTTGCCTGCATACAGTGTGATGTGGGTGACTGCTGAATCATTGTCAGCCTCCCATTCAAGTATGGCCTCCATGTTGGTGGTGACTTCTTCATCCCATGCCACTATCACAGAAAGTCCAGTTCCTTCTTCTTCATGATGGATTTTCTTCTTAGTTGCAATGGGTTTCAGGTTAGAAGTGGTGTACCAACAGCCCACAATCATGAGGGCTGCTTGAACCATTCATGACCAAACTGCATAGTTGTCACTGCCAGTTAGCACAGGAATATCAACTGTAGGAACTCCTTTGGCCATGACATGTAGGAGTGATGAGAGGAGTTAGATAAGGATGATGACAAGAAGGTAATTTCCAGTGCCTCACCTGTGAGAGAATGCTATAATGAAATTGATTGCCCCCCCAGGGCCCATAACCTGTGGAAAACTGGGCAGGGCAGCAAAAGCCAAGTATAATATAGCATAGAACAAATATGCATTGCAGGTAAAAAGGATACTGGCAATGATAAGGGCTATTCCCTTGAGGAGACAGAGTAGTGGGCCAAGGGGCCACATCTGATGAAAGAATGACAAGGTGTACAGATGAGGGTACACAAGATAGAGGAGAGATTGCTACATAAGACAGGTATGTCAGAAAGCAGATAGAGTAGCAGACAAGATACATACCTCAGCAGTAGATAAAAGTGCTGAGGTATGTGGACAAAATAAGAGGAGTTTATACAGTTCAGCTACAATAAAGTTTAAGGGGAGCTTAACTGTAAAACTAAAAAGAGAGATCCCAAAAAGGGAAAGAAAGAGTGATTTGATGTACAAGGGACTAGACAAATGCTAATATGTATAAGTATGATCAGCATCATATAGTAGATAAAATTGACACATTAGACTCCCTCAGCATAAATATAGTAGGAACAAAGTGGATAACATTCAGTGAATTGACTCAGTGGCAACAGAAACTCACATTTTCTACACAGACATGTGTTAGAATGTGCAATTGCCAAAATGGTGGCTTGGCTTGGGTCCAAACCAAGGACCTCCCTGTTGAATATCTACATATGTACTGTACTCTTTCATTTGGCTTCTCTTCCCCCACTGCATGTACACACAATCTCTGCAGTGTGGACCTCCTTTACTTCACACTTTTGGTAATCAGTGTATTTTTTCAATTACACTCTCCACTTTAACTCTATGCACAGACACTACATACAATAATCTCTATGACACAATCTCCTCAGATGCTCTTCACACTGTCTGAGTGAGTATCTTCTTACTTACTCTTCTATCTCCATCTTACATCTCATCCCTGCAGCATCTCTTACTACTCATCACCTGTGGCCACTCTTACCACTGTTACTATATCACTTGCAGATCACCTCTTTACTATTGTCTGCCCTAGCCTGCTCAAACACTCCCTTACTCCAAGTGGGTGTTGGAATTGCAAACTGGCACATGCATGACTTACTACTTCCTTTTTAGGCAACCTGGCAGAAGCCAACATGTGCGCAAGCCTTCATCTCCTCTCCACAGAAAAACATATGATATCTACCTACTTTTTCAATCACTCCACTACTATACAGCTCCAAGCCACAGGAAGTTTATCTAGCCTGTTTATGATACCCTGCCTTTTTTTCCCCTCAGTCCTCATGTTGTTTTCAAGACTGAGTGCTTTTGTCCTTGTTCTTAGGACACTTTTTGGTGTTTCTTGTGCAGGAGAACACCTGTTTCTATAACCTTTGTTATTGCAAAAGTGGGTGCTCTAACCACTGAGCTACCAGGCCTTGTCTAAGTGAAGTGCTAATAACATAATGTGGAGCTGTCATGACTACTGTAGAGTTGTAACTCTGCTATGAAAGTATTGTAGTTCTGTTATGAAGTGTAGTAGCACATGTACAGGGTCAGGAATTCGACCTTAACTCCAACAACATGCCACCCAAATAACAGCCTTTCTGCCATAGCTCAAGTGGTGCCTCAACAGCTTTTTAGTAGTTGTAAGTAGTATATTGTGTACTGACTGCAAGCCTGTGCCTACTAGAAATTGTTAGGACATTAGTTGTTAGAGATTACAGCAATGTGCAACAGCAAACATGCAATAATGTGACTGGGTGATAGTGCAAATAGTGCAACTGCACCACATGGACTTGCAGGACTCATGGATGATATGGATGGACCCTACTTACAGAAAAATTTCCTTTGCATTGTTTTCTTTCCCCCCAGTCTTCTACAAAGAGACTGATAACACAATTATCTTCTTTCTACTGTTATGAGGCACTTGCTTTGGCACCTTGTAATGGTTTTCTTTTTTTTCTTTTCTTTTTTATATCATTTACTTACAAGTAAAGTGTAGTACTATTACTACAAGTGTGAGCTTAGCTCCAGGTACTATATTAGACTTATCTTTTTCTCCTTTTCTTCTTCTTTATTTATTATAACATTTATGTCAGGATGCATTATTTTTCTTTTCATTTTATGATTTCTTTTATGCTTATTGCTCAAGATCTACAAGAGATATATTATCAGATCAATGATAGATCTTATTGCAATTATATATGACTCATTCATCATTCATCATCAGCCCATTTACTATACATATATGACACATATTCTCACAGTTGCTTACAGAGCTTCCCACAGATGCTGTGCATCCTTACTGATGCTGTGCAAGTTGCTTATTGATCATTCACAGGAATGCTGCACATTCCTTTATAATACACCTGCCCTAGAGTACATACATGGTCTGTGCACAGGTTCCCATTAGTATGTATAGTTCAGCCGTATCATAGTTATGTTGGAAATACCGACGGTAACTGTTCAGCTTCACTATACTCATCACATACACATCTTCTTTATGTCCTTACTGACGCATGTTCTACTACTTACTAAACTCACTACCACGTTCTAGACCCACTTACATCACTACAACCACATTTGTGTAGCACGTACTACACTCCCACATACAACCCTGCATTTACACTCCACCTGAACTCAGTTCAGCGCGCACTACTTATACTACACCCCCCACTTTCTGTAGCTCTATGGCATTATACAAAATGTCGTACCACATCTCCCCACTCTGTGCTCTAGTGCGCACCACTAGCTACTGTGCCTATATGGCAATCTACCTCATCTACTCCCTTCTCTTCTTAGTTGGCTCATACCTGCACTCACAAGTTACTCTTCAGCTGAATACATCTGGGATATCCATTTGCTTAAGCGTGATCTCATCCCTCTTGTTAGCTATTCCCCTTCTCTTACATTGTGTGACCTTGCTGGCAAACGTTGGCCTCACAATTTACTTGCTAAGGACTATCATTATACAATTAGCAAGGACTCTCTTTCCTTGCTTTTATTTACCTTTGTTTATCACTTGTTCATTTTGTGTCAGTGGCAAAGCCACATGACTTACTTAAACAGACACAACTTACTGTGCAATACTGCACTTTACTGTGCAACCTTACTATACTTAGGACTCTAGTTTGGTATAAATAGTTGAAAGACTGGTGGTCTTAAACCCCAGTCTTGTCAACTTTGCAATCTAGGGATTTTCCTACACTGTGCTTGATCTAAAGCTCACTCTTTCTCTCACTTCACTCTAAAGAACTAAGTTCAAGAACTCTAAGTCACTTAAAAATGTCAGACTTCCTACACTTGTCATTCTAGATCCTCGTTTAGTCATTGGTGGAATTGTCCTTACCACTATCTCATTGATCCCTCTCTTCATTGTCATCAGGAATGGTTATTACATCTATCAAGCATACCTCAATCACCTTGTTACCAGGGGTATTATCATATCAGACCTTCCCTAAGACCATCCAATAGGCCACTCTTAGCATCTACAGTCAGCCATGTTGACATACATTTTTGCTCTTTGCTCCAGCACCCACATCCCACACTCTATTACATCAGCATGGTTTGTGCACCACTCCTCTATGTATATAGGTATCAGATTAGGGACATTGATTTTCAGTCAAGTTCTACATCTTCTCCCTCACTGTACTAGCATCTACACTCCCTCTTACTATATTCTGCACTATGTCAGTGTTGTGACTTCTCTTCTGGGCATTCTGCCCCACATGTTCACACCCTCTCCCTCTTGCCTCCTTGAAAGGAGTGCCTTGGCCCCAGGTGACCATTGTGCTGAACCTCTGCACTTCAACAAGCCACATTCTTTTCCAAGCAACCTCCTTCAATATCAGTTACTGTAGTAAGTGTTGAACATCTACTGAATGTTGTTGATATATCTCTTACTCCTCTTTTTTGTTCAGCTTCCACTCCCACTTCATCATTACACACTTTTACATACTTTTGACACACTACTTACTCCCCACTTCTTTTCACATCCCCACACCACTTATACTCTGGACAATGCACATCCTACTTACTTATGGGCATCCTTGTACTCTAGGATTGCATCTCCACTTTAACTATATTCACCACTACTATATAAGATGCACTATATGCACTACATATCCTCAGTAGTTGTCTTACAATAACACTGAGTGAGTACACTCCTTTACCATCTTATCCTCTTTCTCATCACAGTCCTGCAGCTTTCTCTTTTGCATTGTGGCACTATCCACACCTAACCTACTTGCTGCAGCCATGCTGCTTCTCTTCTCCCTACTTGGAGGACCTATACACTTGTTGCTAGTATTAATCATGATCACAGTTGCCTGCCATAACCTGTGTGAACAGGTTATGGGCCCTGCCCAGCACAAGGCAGGCAGCCTCACACCTCTTGCTTATCTCATCACAGTTCTACTCATTGTCTCACAATTTTCCATCACCACTGCATCTCCCTTACCCAAAACCAATATACCACCACTCAATGGAACTACCAACTACAAGGTCTGGTCAACACTAGTAAAGAATGCTCTTGTGATAATGGGAGTATGGAAAGTTCTTACTACTCCCAAACTGAAAATGAAATACAAAACAATCACAGAAACAGAAACCTCAGCTTCCAGAGTAGTGAAGACTACCACACATGAAGACAAAACAACAATCCTGAATCAAGAGCAGATGGATAAATGGGACAAGGATGACAACATTGCAACCACATACATAGGTCTGTACATCGGTCCAAACTCATGTACATCTAGTACTTGACACCACCACTGCCTCTGGAAACTGGGATACACTACAACATGAATTCAGTACCCCAGGAGCAATGGCAGTATTCGCCAAAGTCCATGAAATCCAGTTGTTCAAATTCAACACCAATTCATCCTTCATCACACAACTTGATGCACTAAGACTTGTGCACATACAGCTTGCAGACAGTGGCTGCACCATAGCAGAAAATGACTTTGCACTAACCATCCTCATGGCCTTGCCTGACTCCTGGTCCAATATAGTATTGGCTTTTCTAGCTACACAAGTGGACATCAACAACATCACCCCTGATGACATTCACACATGGATCATTGATGAAGGCAATCATCAAAGTGGCAACTCCAGGTCCATCCTGTCTGTTGTGCAGTGTGTGTGTGGCCCTATAGCTTCTACCTCATCTCCTACTAATGCACTATCCACTGGTCTTACCTCCAATGGTCACCCCTGCACAAACCACTACACATGCACAAACTGTGGCCCTGGAGGTCACACTGATGAGTATTGTTGGGTATTGCATCCAGAGAAGAAGAAGGTTAAAGGAACCACCATTGTCAACGAACAAACACAGCTCATTAAATTACAATGTGTCCTCTATGCTCCAAATGCTGGTGCATGATTCATTTCTATCCCTCAGCTCACAGCAAAAGATCTTAACATCACTTATGTTGATGATAGGCCATGTGCAGAGGAGAACCAAGAGAGTTCTTATTTGTACATGTTGTACCTTTATGGTATATATAGTAAAGTATGTATAAGTGTTCATATGTGTATGTGTGTATGCTCAGTATATGCAAAAGAGGAATGAAGATGTTAGTCATCATCAGTACAATGTCAACACCCCCCCATGCTGGGCATGCACTTTACAAGGCCAAGACCAGAGCAATGAGAAGAGAAGAGAGGGAAAGATAAAGGTTTAGTAAGAATATCTGCAGTAATCAGGGAGGAAGGGAGGCATTGTACAGTGATGTCATGAGATGAGAGGCACTCACAAATATAGTGGTGGCATATGTCAATGTATTTAGTACTGTGAGTGATGATGGGGTTGGTAGCAATGTCAATAGAGCCCTTGTTATCACCAAAAATGAGTAATGGAGAAGAAAAACTGAAACCAATCTCTTTCAGCAAGGACCACAACCACATGCCTTGTGCAGCTGCTTGTGACAGGGACATGTATTCAGCTTTGGTGGAAGAAAGTGAGACTGTATGCTGTTTGCATGATGACCAAGCAATTGCTCCTCCACCAAGGAGGAATGCATATGCACCAATCAACTTCCTATCATCTCTGTCAGCAGCCCAGTCAGAGTCAGAGTACCCAATGACTCCTGCTCCTTCATCTCCACCATACTGCAATCGATAGTGAAGGGATCCCTTGAGATATCACAGAATATGTCAAGCTGAGGATAGGTGATATGGTGATGGGTTAGTCAAGAACTGTGATAGTTTCATGATGCTAAAGGAAATATCTGGCCAGGAGACAATGGTGGCATATAACTGTTAAATTTCGATAGACAGTGACTTGTGATTAGAACTAGTGAGCACTACAAACACCACACTAAGTGGGGGACTAGAGTCTGAGATGAGCAACTGAAGAAAGCAGTTGTGCCACCCAGGAACTCTTTTATACTACATGTAAATGCAGAGTCTGAAAATTAACTATGTGTACCATATATGTGCAGAGTCAGAACTTAAACAGATCAGTGGAAGTGGAGATATAATCAAATGTAAATCAAAGTCTGGAAATCTTGAGATAAGAAGAAGATGAGAGAGTTAGTGAAGAACCTTATATAACAACAATAACAAGGATCCAATGAGTTGTTGGTATTCTGCACGAAGGGCAGCAGTAGCAGAGTTAGTCTTGTCTGCAGCAACAAGGTTGATACCAGGAGGAAGGGGAGTTGTGGTAGGATTGCAGTCTGTGAGCTGAAAATGCTCTAGGAGATCAATGATGTAGGGTGTTTGGTCAATCTCAAGAATGTGATTGGAACAGTCCCTTGTGACATGATCTCTCCTAGATCTGTCATCTGGAACAGGGTTTTCAGTGTTGCCTTACACTGTTCTACTTCTTCAAGCAACCCTCCAAGGATGGTGATGTCATCCACATACAGTACAATAATGAGAGGTTTGGAGGAGTTTGTTGAGACGTAGATGCCTGAGTCTGAGTACATGCAGGTGAAGGAGAGGCCAAGGAGTGAGCCATGCATCTTGTGATACCATTGTCATGATGCCTGTTTTAAACCATGAATCACTTTGGTCAGGTGACAGACCTTTCCTTCTGTTCCAGGTGTGACAAAACCTTGGGGATGCACCATGTAGATCTCTTCTTCTAAGTTGCCATTTAGGAAGGCAGACTTGATGTCCATAGAGTGTACTTCCCAATCTTCTAATGCTGCAATGGCCAGAAGAGTTCATAATGACTCAAAGCATGCAACTGGGGAGAATGTCTCTGTGTAGTCAAGCCCATGAACCTGTGTATTGTTGGAAATATCCACGGTACTTGTTCAGCTTCGCTCTACTTACTTACACACGTCTTCTTTACGTCTTACTGACACACGTTCTAACCACTTACTCACCTCACTACCACACTATAGAATGCTCTAGACTGTTCTAGATCCACTTACACCACTACAACCCATGTTCATGTAGCACGTACTACACCCCCACTTACAACCCCGCTTTTACACTCCACCTGAACTTAGTTCAGTGCACACTACTTATACTATGCCCCCCACTTCCTGTAGCTCTACAGCATCATACAGTATGTTGTACCACGTCTCCCCACTCTGCGCCTTAATGCGCACCACTTTCCACTATGCCCTCACTGCCTGCTTCTCCCTCTTTGTGTTTGGCTCATACCTGCACTCACATGTATAACCTTTGGCAACTAGACATGCTTTGAAGTGACCATCTGCTTTCTGCTTAAAGACCCATTTGTTCCCTACTAGGTTGTGGCCTGGTGGTGGATCAACTAGCTCCCATGTGTGCAGATCATGTAATGAATGAAGTTCTTCTTCACATGCAGCTCTCCAAAGCTTGGCCTCTGGTGTGGCTAGAGCTTGTTTGAGTGTGAGTGGGTCATGTGACACAGTGTGGGAAAGGATGGAGGAGAGTGAGGGACTGGCCTGAGGCATGGCAAAGATGTCGTTGTTGCTTCCAGACCCCCCCTCACTGAGGATGTCCATGAACTCCCACAGACCATATGTGCTGTCACAGTAGTGACCAGGGTGTTGGACAAGGTGCTGGGACCAGTGAACCACAGGTACATCATCTCAAATGAGGTCAGAGCAGGCTTGTTGATGAGCAGGGGAGGAGTGACTGTGCCAGCAAGGAGCTGGAAGAGTTGGCAGGTCATCGGCACATCCAGTGCAACATGCATGAGGGCAGACAGGTGCCTCAACTGGTGTCGAAACCCTGGGAGGTGTCACCAGCTCCAGTAGTGGCACAGGTTCCACTGCAGGAACAATAACAGGTGGCCCAGCAATGGGAGGCAGGGAGGCAACTGGGGGAGCTAAACCCTGGATGGTGAGTGGAACAACAGTGGGAGTGACAGTGGGGAGTGGAACAGCAGTTGGAGTGATGGCAGGGAGTGCTGCCTCAACGAAAGGAGGAGCTGCAGGCATGTTGCCAGCAACATGGTCCAGGATTCATGGATGGTCCAGGGTGTTGAAGCCAGAACTGTTGTTGGAGTCACTGTCTGAGTCCCCATCAGAACTGCCATCAAGCAGTGGCCTAGGAGGCATGGGCAGCAGGAATATGTCAAGGATGGTCAGGTTACATTGGGCCTCCAACACTGGGAAGATACCTTCCTTGAAGACAGTGTTGCAACTAACAACAGCCCACCACACAATCTTATTTCAGAAGACCCAGCCTTTCATGCTGGTCTTGTACCTGATGAAAAGAAGGGGCTGCAAGTGTGCTGCTAGTTTAGAATGCTGGTGGTCAGGTATGTGCACCCAGCCTCAGCACCCAAAAACATGGAGGTGGGAGATGTTGGGCATGGTAGGTCCAGGACACCATAGGGTGGAGGGCACCATCCAACCCAGATGCTTGGCAGGCAACAAGTTGTAGGTGTGCACCACAGTACAGATAGTGTATTCCCAAAAACCAGGAGAAAGGCCAGCCCAATGCAGCATAAAGAGTGTGCGATCAAGCAGGGAGCAATTCCAACACTCAGTGTGGCTGTTTTGCTGTGGGGAGTAGGGCATGGTCAACTGGTGCATGATTCCCTGATCAGCAAGCAGGGTGGTGGTGACATGTCCAATGTATTCACCTCCACAGTCTGTATGTAGGATCTTGGGCCAATGACCAAAGAGATTGTGTACATGTGTGAGGTAGTGGGTGAGTGCTTCAGATAGTTGGTCTTTGTGGCAAAGTGGATAAAGGATACCAAAACCTGAGTAATCATCAATGAAGGTGGTGATGTAGATGTTACCAGCACCTATGGAGGCTGTACTGACAGGTCTGATCAAGTCTGAATGAACAAGACTGAGCACTTCAGTGGCAGAACTCCAGGAGAGATGAAAAGAAGACTTGGGGAATTTTTCCTGAAGACAACCAGTGCAGGGGCTGGCTGTGGATGAAGAGGAAGGTGGAGTAAATCCAGAGAGCTGAGAGGGTTTGATACATGAAACAACAGCCTCTGAAAGGTGACCAAGTTGTTCATGCCATAGGTGTATGGAGGGAGAGGTAATGGAATGGAGACAAGGTATGGGTGAAAGATCTATCCAGTAGGTTCCATCTCAGAGATGACCAATGCTAAATATGCAACCATCTTTGGAAATGGTACATGTCCCATCTTGGTAGGTAACACAAAAACCAAGGTTGTCAAGTTTTCTGACACTTAAGAAGTGACTAGAAGCATCAGGGACATGTAGGACTCCAGACAGGGAAAGCGTAACCACAGATCTGGCCAGTAGAATGTGTTGGCAAACATAGGTACCTTTCCCTCAACATGGGATTGCAGATCCATTGCCAACAGTTACTGATTTGAACATGACAGTGTCATAGGAAGTGAAGTTGTCCTTATATGGAGTAATGTGATCTGTACAACCAGAATCCAGCATCCAGGAGTGAGTGTCATAGCAGTGAGAATGGGCATCTAAGGGTATAGGAGATGGTGAAGACATATTGTGGATACCAGCAAGTATACTCTTGTGGTTCTGTTTTGGGCTTCTTGTCCTGTTTGATGCAAGTAGGGAAAGTTTTGTGCACACAGGATATGGGAGATTGCAACAACTGCAGCAGTGTAAGATATCATGAGCACAGTAGGTGCCATGATGCAGTAGAGGTAAGGGATGCTGCAGGTAGTGTGAGAGGAGGACAAGACGGGGAAATGAGGGTACTCACTCAGACAATACACAAGATGTCTGAGGAGTTAGTACAGTAGTAGTCCATCTTATATAGTGTACATGAGTAAGGTTGAGGTGGAGTAAGTAAAGTGGAATACAACAGTTGCCTAATGCAAGGGGACATACATTGTCCTGGAGTGTAGTGTGGAGTGGGAGTGCTCAGAGGTGTAGTAAGTAGTCCAAGGAGTAGGTGAGATGTGATGGTAATGAGTATGTAAGTAGTATGTAAAGTGCTATGCAGGAGGAAGCTGAACAAAAGTAGTATATGCACAACAAATTGTCAACAAGTTTAGTGATGATGTACCACAACCATAAAATGATGAGAGTCAACCAGGCTGAATGTGTCCATTGTTGATGAGTAGACAAGTTGTTAGAGGTGATATTGGGCTTTGAGACAGAGATATCATAGGAGGGAGATATGAGTATTGCAAGAGTGAGTGAGAACATGGAGTATGAGTAAATGCAAATGGCCTGGGCAGGGCCCATAACCTGTTGATGACAGGCCATGTGCAGAGGAGAACCAAGAGAGTTCTTATTTGTACATGTTGTACCTTTATGGTATATATAGTAAAGTATGTATAAGTGTTTGTATGTGTATGTGTGTATGCTCAGTATATGCAAAAGAGGAATGAAGATGTTAGTCATCATCAGTATGATGTCAACAACTTACACCAAAACAATGTGCTGCATCTCTTCCACCACCACCACTCTCACAATCGGAACACCTAGAGCAGGAACTTATTGGCTCAACCTTACCATAATGTCCAGCTCTCATCTTGCCTCACTATCCACCCAGCAGCCTTCATATGGTATCTGGCATGAAAGGCTCACACACACTCCACTCCAGACTCTTAAGAAACTGTCCACTGCAACTTCAGGGTTCATGGTCAATACACAAGGAACCCAAATTGCTAGCCCCTGTGCAGGTTGTGTGTATGGAAAGATGGCATGTCGCCCTTTCCACTGATCTACAAAGCAAGCCTCACAAGTCCTGTGCTAGTGCATAGTGACCTCATAGGTCCAATGCAGATGAAATCTTTGCAAGGCTCACTATATTTTGCATTGTTCATCAACAATTACTCTCATGAGGCAGTTGCATTTGCTCTCCCCTCCAAAGACAGCTTCTCTAGTGCCCTCAAGGCCTATCTTGCATGGGCAGAAACCCAGATGGCACAAACAGTTCACACACTCTGCAGCAACTGCAGAGGTGAATACATCAATACTATGGTCCACAACATCTTGTCCCAACATGGGATAACTCACAACCTCACCACACCATACACCCCAGAGCAAAATGGCTGAGCCAAGTGGTGGAACCAAACTATCATCAATGCAACACTTGCACTCCTCCACAGTTCAGGCATATCACACAGATTCTGGGAATATGTGTTGCAGGTGGCTATACATACTTACAACAGGACACCACAACACTCACATGACTGGGTCACTCCCCACTAGCTTTGGACCAATGCTGGGCCTCCAGACATCTCATATCTGAGGACTTTTGGCTGTTTGGCCTACATAAGAACACTGGCCAAGTGCCACACAAAGCTAGACCCCTGCACTATTGCCATGATCTTTATAGGATATGAACCAGGTTCTAAGGTGTGGCAGTTCTGGAATCAAACCACATGGAAACTCATCATCTTGCATGATGCTGTTTTTGATGAGGTCAACCTTCCCCTTCATCCACAAGTTGAGCCAGTCACTCCTGCCCTCATGTCCCTGCTTCTCCCACTGACAGATGATACACAGGACTCCTCAGACTCTGACTCTGGGGATTCCAACAATGGCTCTCACCCAGCAGCAACTCCCACATTTCCACCTGCTGCTGCAGTTGCCACCGGTGCCCCATGCCTACCATACCTCTTGTGCCACCTGCTTTTCCCACATCTCCATCTTGCATCCACAGACCAGCACTTCCTGTCACACCTCCATCTGTGGCCCCACCAGTTCCCACTTGCACATGCACCATGCATTTCTCTGACCACATGCCTGGCATCATCATCCCTTGGCTTGGGTATGACAGTGATGGCAGCCATGGGCATGCCCACCATGCTTTGCTCTCCGGAGAGCTTGATCCCATGTACACCAAGCTCAGCCCCATTACTCCCACCATGCCACCATCTTTGCCCAACAACACTGTGGCATCTACATTACCCATAACCCCCATGCCCCTGCCATGCCACTCAACCCACACCTCACAGCACCCAATTCACTATGGTGGCAGTGCATATGCTGATCATGTGTTTACTGATGCCCTGCAGGACTCATCAGATGATGAGTTTGCTACCCCTGGTGCAGGTCCCTCACTTTCCATGTTGCTCACTGCCACCTCTGCCTCCAGCAACCCACTGACCTTGTGTGAAGCTCATGCATCACCTAATGCCACTGACTGGGACACTGCATGTTGCTACAAGTTGGCCATGCTCGAAGGCATGGGCACCTGGTCACTTGTTGTGAGGCCGACACTGAGCCGAAGCCAAACAACTGAAGAAATACACTAAAAGGACAATCATGCTTAAGCTAGCGGATATCCCAGATTTATTAGCATATAGTAAGAAAGAAGAGAGAAGAGTACTGTACCTAGCAGATATCCCAGATGATCAGAACTGGGGAATAAACCGCTAGGAGTCCTATGTATATATAGTATCCTGGAGCATGCACAGACCATGCAGTACAGTATAGGGCCAGAGAATGAGAAAGTGAAGTAATGACATCATATCTAATAACAGAAGGGACACGTCAGTGCTGACTGAGGCTCCACAGCAACTGTGGGAGTGATTGGTGATACTCCACAGCAGGTGTGAGAAGGATTGGTGAGTATGTGCAGTAAGTGTGAGAAAAGGGGTTATAACTAAAGATAGAATGGGCTGATCGAAGATTGGATGACATACACATCATTGGCCAATAAAGACGAAGAGAAAGAGTACGTGACTGTGAGAATTGCCTCAATAGTTCAGGAGCAATTGTAAGATCTATGACAATGGAAGTATAAGGAAATAAAGGAAAATGAAGAGAAAAATAGGGAAAATAATAGTGGCCTGACAAATACCCCCTTCTTAAGGCAAGATGTCCCAATGAGCATAAAATGGAGATGAACATGCATGGCAAATATCTTCTTCTTCTCCTTCCATAGATTTGAAAGGGATGCCAGCAAAGAGAGATAGGGAAAGAGGAATGATGGAAGAAGATTTGGGTAATTCTTTCAAATCTTCATAAGATTTAGGAGTAATAACTCTATCATCATCTTCATCTGTGAAGTCATCTTCATCGTCAATAATGCCAAAAGGAATTTCCTCATATCCTTCATCAAGAACAGGTGGGTTAGGGATAAGTGTGTCTTCATGAAGTCGTTGAGCATAATGTGGTTGAGCCATCATCTTGGGTGAATATTCCATCTGGTAAAGGGAATAAATGGCTACCAAATGTATTGCTTGAGGATGTTCTTTATGGTACCTCTTGAGCATATCAGGAACATCTTCCATCAATACTGAAGCAGGTTCCCAAGAATTTTCCTCTGCAAGGTAGTCCTTCCATTTGACCAGATATTGAATTTTACCACAAGAAAGACGACTATTGAGAATTTCTTTGACTTCATATTCTTCAACACCATTCTTGATGATAGGAGGAGGAGGACAAATTTCTCGTTCAATGATGATGTCTTTGACTAAGGGACAAAGTTTGACAACATGGAAAACTGGATGAATCTTCATCATCTTGGGGAGTTTGAGACAATATGTATTGTTTGAGAGTACTTCAAGTACTTCATATGGTCCAAGACATTTGTGATCCAATTTCTTCATCGGTCTGCCTGTGTTGATATTAGTAGCTTCAAGCCAAACTTTGTCTCCAATGGCATAAATGGGAGTTTTGCCTCTATGTTCATCATAAAATTTCTTCATATCATCTGCTGCCTTCTTCAATGATATCTCTGCTTCTTCTCTGATGTGTTTGAGCCCTGCTACAAACTTGTCCACTGAGTCGATTTTGGTAGATGTATGAGGTTCATGGCCCATTTGAGGATTTTGTCTGTAATTCAGCATGAATGGTGAATATTTTGTTGCTGAATGGATGCGATTATTGTAAGTGAATTCTGCCATAGGCAACCAGCTTGCCCAGTCGTTTTGTCAATGGTTATGAAAATGCAGAAATATTGTTTGATTTCTTGATTTATCTGCTCTGTTTGTCCATCTGTCTGAGGATGATAAGCTGTAGATGTAGCTGTTTGAATCCCTAGTAAATGATTCAATTCGCACATAACTTGTAACGCAAATTGAGGTCCTCTGTCTGATAAAACCTTCTCTGGGAGACCATGATGTTTCCAAATGTGATCTCTCATAAGACATGCTACACCTTCTGCCATAATCATCTCTGTCGTTGGAATAGCATGAATCATTTTGGTGAAACGATCCATGACCATGAGAATAGAATCATTGCCTTGACTTTCAGGCAATTTGACGATGAGGTCTGTAGAAATGATCTGCCAAGGATGTGAAGGGATTTCATTAGGTGTTAACTCTCCATGTGGTTTTGTAGGGAAAGTCTTTGTCCTTTGACATAAATTGCATCCTTTGACATATTTCTCCACATATGATGCCATGTTTGGGAACCAGACATGCCATCGAACCATTTCCAAGGTTTTCTTGTAACCTGGATGTCCTGCTAGAGGTGAATCATGGCAGGTCTTCATCAATTCAGCGTACATTGTTTCTGGGACATAGAGTTTCCCATCATAGAAGAGCATCTTCTTTTCATCTTCACTCCATCATGTGAATACTGCAGTTTTCCTTAAGTCTGCATCCAACTTGTCCCAAACTTTATAGTCATGATCTTCTTTTTGTGCGTCCATGATCTTTTTCAAGATGGGAGGACTGAGAACTGCAAGGGAAGTTTTATGTTTGAAAAATTCCGGCTTGAGCAAGATGATATTCTTGTTGTCATCTTCTACCCCCTTCTTATGGTCCAAACGTCTTGAGAGAAGATCAGGGCAAACATTGGTAGAGCCCAGTTTGTGAACCATATTGATCTGGAAACAAGACAGGTAAAGAGACCAATGAGCTTGATGATGGTTGAGCTTCTGGGCTGTCATGAAGTATTCCAAGTTCTTGTGGTCAGTGATGACCTGAACAGGGTGAATGGAACCTTCAAGGTAGTGTCACCATGCTTCTAGGGCATGAATGACAGCCAACATCTCCTTGTCGTATATGTCGTAGTTGCGCTCAGCAGGTGACAAACCCTTACTGAGGTAAGCAACAGGGTGCCACTTGTTATCCTGTCAAAGCTGTGAAAGAACTGCACCAGTAGCATAACCAGAACTATCTGCTTCGACTCTGAATGGATACTGCTCATCTGGAAAGACTAAAACTGGTTCAGAACATACAGCATCTTGTAAATGAGTGAACGCCAATTGCTGTTCATCACCCCAATGCCACTTGACATCCTTCTGCATAAGTTCATTTAAGGGTTTGGCAATACTGGAGAACCCAAGAATAAAGTGGCAATAAAAGTTGCAGAAGCCCAGAAATGAGTGGACATCATGGAGGCTCTGTGGAATTGGCCAGTCTTTGATACCCTGTACCTTGACTGGATCCATAGCAATCTTGTCGAAGGAAATCTTCAAGCCAAGGAAGTCGATAGACGTCTGTTCAAACTCACATTTCTCTGGTTTGAGATAAAGTTTGTTGTCTGCGAGTATTTAAAGGACTTCCTGTGTGACCTTGCAATGTTCCTCTAATGTTGCTGTGAAGATTAGGATGTCGTCCATATAAACCACCACAACTCCCCTCGAGATAAGACCACAGAATAAGTGGTTCATCATCATTTGGAAAGTGGCTGGACTATTGCAAAGACCAAAGAACATAACCAATGGTTTGAATAACCCTTTGTTAGTGATGAAGGCAGCTTTCCATTCATCACCATCTTTGATCCTAACATTGTTATACCCCAACAAACATCCATTTTTGTGAAGTACTGCACTCCATGAAGTTGATCAATCAATTCTGAGATAAGAGGAAGTGGATAACTGTTTTTGATTGTCATATCGTTGAGCTTGCAATAATCTTGAACAGGTCGAAGATCTCCAGATTTCTTTTTGATAAAGAAGAAAGGTGATGCCATAGGGGATTTCAAGGGACGAATATGACCACTTTTCAGGTTTTCTTCAATGAACAATTCTAATTGCTCTTGTTCATCCAAGGAAAGATTATAAACTTTACCAGCAGATGGTTTTGCTCCTGGTTTAAGTTCAATTGCATGATCCCAAGGACGTCTAGGAGGAAGAGAATCAAAGGCTTCTTGATCAAATACCCATTCGAAATGATGGTATGCTTTGGGTACAATGTCTTCAAAATTCTTCTTCAACTTCTTCTTTTCTGCTTCAATAGCAAGTTCTTGGCTAATATTTTGAATGGATGCCTCCATTTCCTTCTGATAGAATGTGATGATCAGTGCAGCAGTCACCTGAGACCAAGGCACTCCATTCAAGGAGGCAAGAGGGAGAGAGTGCAAACACATGGGGCAAGAACGCCCAGAAGAAGACATTACAACACTGACATAGTGCAGAATATAGTAAGAGGGAGTGAAGTGGCTAGTACAGTGAGGGAGAAGATGTAGAACTCGACTGAAGATCAGTGTCCCTAATCTGATGCTTATATACATAAAGTAGTGGCGCACAGACCATGCTTAAGTAATAGAGTGTGGGGCACAGGTATCAAGGCGAAGAGCAAATACTGTGTCAACACCTTCTGGTTGACCATAATCATCAATATCCAATCTCCTTCTTCTTCAGCTGCAATCCTTTCTTCAGCTTCTTGATGTATGGTTCGACTCTGTTGCTTCATCAACTTTTTGTTTGACTTCCAGACTTGTCTATCAGCCTTGAGGTGTATTTCACATCTGCATGGGCATCTTGTGAAGTGTATTTTTCCCTGTAGCCAGTCAATTTCAGGGTTATGGATTTTCAACCATGATTCTCCAACAAGGACGTTCTTCTTGCCCAAATTACAGACTGCAAAAGTAGCACGTTCAGTATGACCATCAATAGTCATGATGAAGTCAATCATTTCTTCAATAGATCCTCCTTGGTTGAGTGATCCATCAACATTGTAAACAGGAATAGGTTTTGCCAATTTTTTTGTGTTTAAATTATTTTTCTTGACAAATTCTTTGTCAACATATAACCCTGTAGCACCTGAATCAAGGAGAGTGTCAACTTCCAAAATGGCTCCAGTATCCACTGTTTTGATTTTGAGTTTCATTTCAGGGAAACTGGTAACATCAAATAATGTTCTTCAGACATATTCCTTTTTCTCAACAGGAGGAATAACCTGTTGCACTTGAGGCTTCACTTCAGACTGAGAGCAAGATGGAACAATGCATGTTAAATAGATTTGGGTACAAGCATTGAGACAATCAATGTCCATATCATCAGTCTGAAGCATAGAGAACCTATTATAGGATGGCGAACTTGTGCTCAGTTCCCATCCAATCCAAAACCCAACTGCTGTGCTCCACTCTTTGAGCCATTTGGATCATTCAATCTGAGACCACGTGCCTGAAACTCCTTCTGCATCTCAGCCAAGAAGTCTGCCTCATTCAGCACATGCATCTCCTGAAGGGTCCTTGCATTCCCCCTTCTTTGTTGTTGTTGCCCTTGGGGGCGTCTTGGCTCTGGACATTCTCTGGCAAAATGTCCTTCTTTGCCACAGTTGAAACATAGTCAAGGGCATGGTCCTCAAGCTCTATCGACATCCATGGGTTCTCCTGCAGGCGCAGTGGTAGATGTGAATTGACGAGGGGCAAAGTTATGCTGTTGTTGCCCCTGTTGTCTTCCATATTGCTGCTGCTGCATCTGTCTTCATCCCCACATCGATTTGAAGTTTTGCATATCTTGATATGCATAGGCCCTGACTCTTGCTCATCTCATCCATCCATCTAAATCACCAGGGAGAGGCATCTCGACATAACAGGACTGGAGAAGAGGATGATTCATCCCTTTCTTGAACAATGTGCACAATGCACCATCGTTATATCCAGACACTGTTTTGTATAAGAGGAATTCAGTGATATATTCCTCTATATGACGACTCCCCTGTGAAATAGTTGTCAATTTTTGTTGCACTGTTTGCTCCTCATTGTGATCTCCAAAAGTAATCTTCATCATTGTTAGGAGTTCATCGAAATTCTTGAACGGCTCTTGATATTTGTGAGGTTCTACTCTGTAAGCCTCTATGTCTCGTAGAACCCCTTTCTTCCATTCTTCTGCATATCCTCCTTTGATGTAAGACAATATAACCATTACCTTGTCTTCGTCCTTATATTCTGGATGTGCTCAAAGGACAAGGTAAATTTGGTCCAAAAATGATTGGAACTTCTTTTTGTCACCATCAAAAGGAGTTGGTTCTGCGATGTGAACCTTGGGAAGGTGGACACAGGGTGGGAGGCCTGTTCCTACTCCTGAAGAGGGACCTCCTTCTCCTGATGCTAGGTGTGTCATCAGATTCATCATCACTTCCTGTTGTTGTATCAGCAACTTCTGCTGATTCTCGATTATCTTCATCATCTCCCCAAAAGTCGGTGGTTCATGCTCTTGATCCATAAGAGCAGATGGAGCAGATGGAGGTACTAGAGTTGCTGCTAAGGCTGTACCAAGACTGTCGATTTTGGATTCTAAGTGCTGTGATGTCAATGGTTCTTGATCTCCTAAGCTTGCAAATCAATTCCTTGAGTGTGATTCTGGCTCCTCACTGTCTTCTCTGTGTGCTGGGGGAGATGGTTGTCTCCTGCTCCACATGTTCCACTGATTGTCTTGCGACAGTTTGACCAATAACTTGTCTGATAATCTCTATAATCATTCCAGTACTTCTGTAGTTGAGCGATGTCAAGTCGATGGCACACTCAGTCATAAAACAGAAGCACTATATTTCTTCAATAAAATGCACAAATGATGATGCAGACAAACACGAAAACAACAAAAACTTTGAAGAAAGGTATGTCTATGCTAGTATGTAGATGTTTGAGGACCCCCTGTGATATAAGATGCAAAGTGATGGTGGGGGTTGATGTGGAAAGCACAATCAGGGTTAGCTCCTAATTCTAGGAGGACTGGAGGGGGGATGAGGGAGGGATTGTTGTAATATTGATAGAGCAAAGATCTGAAAAAGGTAGGAGGGTACTTAATACGGTACCGTTGATGAGCATCACATGCACGTAACACCAGAAAAATGACCATCAGTGACATCAGGCAAACACAGCGACATTAACATGCCACACATGAAAATCATCTGCAGTCGCCATAATCAC
>QLPN01013454.1:0-10269 GCA_003314395.1 Albatrellus ellisii
TTAATCCTTGAACATATCTCCATCGCTGATGTCTGTGAAGTTCAATCATTGGATGACACTAGTTGTGGAGAACAAGGATTTGGTTCCACTGGAATTGCATATGCTCATTGAGTCATCTCACCCTAAGAGAGGGGGTATTTGTCAGGATGCATTTATTTTTCTTTTCATTTTACGATTTCTTTTATCCTTATCACTCAAGATCTACACAAGATATCTTATCAGATTATGTAGATCTTATTGCGATTATATATGACTCATTCACCATTTGTCATCGGGCCACTTACTATACATATATGACACATATTCTCACAGTCACTTACAGAGCTTCTCACAGATGCTGCGCATCCTTACTGATGCTGCGCATTCCTTTATGATAATACCTGCCCCAGAGTACATACATGGTCTGTGCACAGGTTTCCTTTTAGTATATATACTTCAGCTGTATCATAGCTACTCTTCAGCTGAATACATCTGGGATATCCGTTTGCACAAGCGTGATCTCATCCCTCTTGTTAGCCTTTCTCCTTCTCTTATACATTGTGTGACCTTGCTGGCAAACGTCAGCCTCACAGAACCCAGGATTACACCTTGCCTTCTTCTCTCCTGTCTCTCACCTCTCTGTATTCTACATATGTTGCTTTCCACTGCTGCAATATGGATAGTTGTCCTGTTTAGAAAAGTGGAAGCACACTTGCACATAGAACACTCAAAGGAGATGAGATTGGACAAAGGCAACTAAACCTAAACAGGACAACTGTCTGTTGCTATTAAAGGTTCATCACCAACTCTCTTCTTAATTCTCTATCTTGGGATTTCCAGACTTTGTGTTATATTCACTTATATCTTTCTTTGTCCTCATGTGTTTAAGTTCTAACTCAGCATATACATAGTACACATGGTTATAGTTCACACTCCACACTTACACATACTATAAAAGAGTTACAGGTGGCACAGCTTCTTTCTTTAGTTGCTCATCTCAGACTCTAGGTACTGTAACTTCACTCTTACTTTATTTACTTAGTTGCTCATCTCAGACTCTAGTCCCCCACTTAGTGTGGTGTTTGTAGTGCTCACTGATCAATCCACAAGTCACATTATATTGAATATTAACACTGTCTGTATCACAGCAGTGGAAAGTAATGGTATGTAGAATACAGAGAGGTGAGAAACAGGAGAGAAGAAGGCAAGGTGCAATCCTGGGTTCTGGGGTTGTATGGTGGCTTTAAGTACTGTTTGACAATGGATGGAATGCATGAGGTGGGCAGCAGAGAGTATGGCAACATGATGAGTTCTGGAGGCATGTGATATCTTGATGTAGATAGCTCTGATGTATGTAGGGGGGTGGATTGGACAGGTGTCAGGTGGATGTATGTAGTGAGTAAGCTGCAGGGTTACACTTGCAATCCCAATGGTATACACTAAAATAGCCTGCTTGGGAGTGCTCAGGAGTTGGGTGCTATGAGGCACTTGCCTAGGTACCTTGTAACACTTTCTTTTTTTTCTTTTTTCTTTTTTATCTTACTTACTATAGACCATATATCTATAGTAAGGACTCATATTTCCCTTATAGTACTTTAGTATTTACATACTAGAGTGTGAGCTTAGCTCCAGGTACTATAAGGTGTCTTTCTTCCCTTTTATCTTCTTTTATTTATTATAACATTTACTTGCTAAGGACTATTACTATACAGTTAGCAAGGACTCATCTCTGTTTATCCTTGTATATCTCTTGCTCATTTTGCACTTGTGGCTACTTACTTGTGGTTTACTATGGACATGACTTGGTCACATGATCTTGTTGATTGCTGTGCAATCATCATTGATCAGTGAACCTTAACTACTTGTACTATCTTTAGAACTCCAGTTTTGTATAAGTAGTTGAAAGCCTGGTGGTCTTAAACCCCAGTCTTGTCAACTTTGCAATCTAGGGATTCTCCTTTCTTGCACTTGACCTAAGCTCACTTTCCCCTTGCTCACAACCCAAAGTATTAAGCATCACTAAGATATCCTAGACTCATCACTCTGGATCCTTGTTTAGTCATCAGCAGTATCACCCTCATCATTGTCTCATTGATCCTTCTCTTCATTGTCATTAGGAACATTTACTACATGTATCAAGCACTACCTTGTTACCAGGGGTATAGTTATCACAAACTTTCCCCAATACTGTCCAATAGACCACACTTAGCATCAGATGGGTTCTGTTGGATTCTCACACTGATCACTCACTCTGGCACCATGCCCCACACATCTTACATCAGCAGCTGGTCTGTGTGCATTGCACCTTTGTATAAAGATAGAGCTATGGCATCTGTAAATGATAAGTGGACTTCTCTCTTCTGCAGTATGCTGTCTGCACCTGTCCCTACTACACTCTTCTTCTTCTATCCACTCTTTTGGTCCTCCTAATGGAGACCACTCTCATCATTATGATTGTTGGTTACCCTGTCACCATTGTCTTCTTCATTTTGGGTACATCTTGTTCACTGCACTGCCCCCCTCACCTCCCTCTGACCCTGCTCCTGTTTGAGCAGGTCTTCTGTCATCTTCACTGTCACACCTCAACATCCTGTGCTATCAGGTTCTCCCAAGCTCCTGAGGACTCAGAAGGGCTTGGGAGTACATTTGTTTGTTTTTACTGATGGCCTAGTGATGAACTCAGCTTGCCACTGTTGCCATTGCAGTGCAAACTCCTCCCAGGCAGGTGAGGCTGCAGAAAAAGGTGGGGGAGGAGAGCACCAGGCTTCAATATCCATCACTGCCAGTATAGTGGCCTTGGGCACAGTGGTCTGACTGGTGCTAGTTGGCACTACAACAGTCATACTGTTACATGATTGGAGGGGGATGGATTTGAGGTCACATGTGTCAGTTTTACTTTATTTCAGGACACTGGTCATATTCATATTGCATCTTGTGTATGTCCTCTCTTATCTTATCTGATTGACCCACTCTGGTTCCCCTTATGGGACCCTTCTTTGTTTTTATGGTTCAGGCTCCTATCTAACTCTATCTCACCTTAACTATATCTATTCTACCTCATCATCATTCCACCTCAGCACTTCTTCTATTTTCTGAGGTAGGATCCTTGTCATCTCTCCATCTTCTCTGTCTGATAGTACCTCCTCTCATAGTCACTCTTTTGTTACACCTTTGTCACACTCTTGTTGTGTATTCATTTATTATCTCATACACTCCTCTATCTCAGGTACTGTCTCACTCTTCATCTTAGCACTTCTTCTATTTGCTGAGTTGCCCTTTTGTTGTGCATTTGTCATACTCTTGTCATGTATTCATCTATTATCTCATACACTCCTCTATCTTAGATGTATGGCCTCTGGACAATATTCCTATGGCTGCTCTACCTCATCCTAGCTTCACAAGGCTATCTCTGTTATCAAATGGTTTACCTGCTTTTTGCTGTGCTGCCCATATTTCCACAGCATGCTGTACAGTCTGAGGTGAGTAAGGAAAGTGGTTGAGTGGAGCCAGATCAAGCAAATTGAGCAGTGAATTGAAATTCTGCTGGTGACAGTTTGTGCTCTGGACAGGAGATCACAGGATCACTGCAAGCCACTCATCATCCATTCCATGCTCAGCTAATACAGAGGTTAGTCTTCATAGATGCAGACGTGTAACCACAATGATGCATCCTGGACCTTCCCAGCTTCATGTTAGGGCAGCACCAAATCCACACTTCACCAGAGTGCATCCAATATTCAGCACACATTCGTGACTGTAAGAAAACCTGCCCTGTTCTCAATGTTCTTTCCGTTGATGAACCACGAACGTGTCAGGAATCTCTACGATGCAAGCTGCAATCTCATCACTCTTCTCAATCGAATGACCTTGAGTGTCCACACAATGCTGAGCAATCTTCGTCCAGTGCAAGAATTGTTACTTTTATAGTTTACAAATGTAACATCATGCATCAAAGGTACCTTCCCATTGGGCTGTGACAATGTCGTTGCGACGAGAAGGGCTTAGGATGTCGATCGTGCATAATAGGTGGCGTCTGGGAGTACGGAGTACCCAATAACAAGCAGCCCCGAATGACGTCCAACGCCTCCACGACAACCTCATGCTCTCCATCCAAGGCAATGACTTCATGCGTGCCTGACATGCCCGGGAGACCATTGTATGATCCAAAAAAGTTCACAAGAAGTGGACATGGGGATGGTCTGCTTTGCGGAGGATGAGGATAAGGGGCACTGACGACCGGGAAGATCTTGTACTAGTAGCACTGCACAACGACAAGGGGGACTTGAACAACTAGCTTAAGGCTTTGCAGTTAGAGGTAGAGGACCTTCAGCGGATAGGAAAGAAAGAGACTGTGGAGCGCAGCGACAGCCGAGCACATATTCTGGAGATGCGGGGAGAGAAAAAGGGGATGGTGGAGGACCCAAATGGTTTTCAGGACAGACTTGCGTCGATAGGGCATCTGTAGAGATATGACGAGACTAGCTTCAGGGGTTGCGAGATCGATAGTCTGGTGATTGAGTATCAGAGCATTGCGGACGAGATAGAACTGGGGCAGAAGGGCGATGCGGAGCAAGGCTCAGATAGAAGAACCTCTCAACGCCTTCGGCTGGTGGATGGTAGGCCATTGCTGAAGTCGGAGGAGTTAGATATATAATCGCCAAGTTTGGGGCCAACATGAATGTGCCACATGAGAAGTTTGAGGCTGCTCTGGCCGTGGACCGTGGCGAAGGAATAAAGAGCGGTCAACTTTCTGTCGCAGTGCGTCAAGTTTAGGTTCACCAACACCGCGAATGATATACCGAGCTCAACAATCCATCATGCCCTGGGACCACTTCTCAAAGAATGCAGCGACACATGATGACATTTGAAAGTAAACGTACTCGGAATTATATTGGCGATGTTGTATGTAACCTGTCTGCAAAACAGAAACTATGGTATAGTAAACGACGTATGAGGTTACAAGTGCATCTACGAACCAATATTTGCATTTTTGAGCCATTGCTTTAAGCCAAGGAACACGAGTCGACCTGAATTCGTCGCCAACCAGACACTGTCCTGTAAGATAACGATGCTCTTATTGAATATTGGAGGTACCGGTCTGTATGCTGGTGGAAGCCAGCACACTCGCCGCTCGCCTGTTTTTCCGATGACCCAGATCCAGCCGTCATCTCGCAACCTCAACAGTGTCTCCGGAGAGGTCGGCACCAGGTCGTCTGCAGCACATTTGGGGCGGTGCTGAGGGGGAATGGGGAACAGGCCGTGGTTGGTGAGGATGGATCTGTGGCTATCAAAGGAGCAGAATGACGTGGGATGCTTGGTGTCGCATTCAAAGAGCAGGTGGACCTGTTTGCTTGATCGTGCCGATGCCACGTCCCAGGCACGCACCACGCCGAAACCATCAGTCGTGAGCAGCTGTGTCCCATCCACAGCCCAGGCAACTTGATGGTGGCGAGGTTGTAGCGACGTTGAGAAACTGCATTTATGGTGGAAGATAGTATCACCCGACATGGCATCGACCAGTCCGAAACGGAAGTGTCCCAGGTACGCGACCACGTCGTTCTGTGGAGAAAACGCGATATAATTGATCCGATTTAGGAAACGTGATTTCCAGACATGGGTGTGACTATCCAGATCCCAGAGCTCGACTATGCAAGGACCATCGAGTTTCCTGCCACGATCCGCAAATGCAACCTGTTTGTTGTCAGAACGAAATGAGAGGGTTGTTATCTCCGATTTGGCAGTACACTCAAGTGTGGCGTAGAGCCGACCAGACGACAGGTCGAAGATCTGGACGTTTCCGAGACTCTTCTCCGTCTCGAATAGCGCGAGAAACTTGTGGTCTGGCGATATTACTGTAGTCTGGAATGCTTTTCCAACGGGCTGCGTCCACACCAGCTTGTCCGACTCCACCGTCCGAACTTCGACCGTCTGGTCAGAGGACGTCGTGGCCAAAATGGTTCCGAGCGTAGACAGAGAAATGCGAGTTTCTTGTGTGGCAACTTGGCAACATCCAAATCCCACAAACGTATGGTCTGGTGGTCTGGTCATTAGATGCCGATGCCAGAAGTGATCCGTCGGGGGAAAACAGGACCTCCCAGACTTTGTCCCCATGTCCTTGGAATTGATGGATTCGCTTCCGGATTCGAGTATCCCAGACCTCACAGGAGGGACGTGAAGCACGGCGGACGACAGCCAGGTATGCCGAGCCTGGTGAAAAGAGCTGCAGGCTTCTATGGTATGTGGGTGGTGGTAGGCCAGGGCTGATCGTCCTTTGCTCCGTCCATGTCTGTGCATCCCAGACAGTGACATCTTTCGTCTTGGACAACGACACCGCAAGCTTCTCGTCCGATGCCATTGCAAAGTGTGTAGGCTGTCCTAGACGGTCATAATGCTCAACATAGGAAGATGATCCCAATTCCCAGACTCTTATGGATTTGTCCGATGCGACCACCAGCCGATTTCGGCTGATAAATGCCAGCGATATCACGATTCCAGGTGCTTCAAGCACCTTTACGGACCTCTGAGCAACGTCCGTCGACCAGACATGGATATTGTCATTTCTCCCCCCTGATGCGATACGTAGACCATCTGCCGAGAATACGCTACAGTAGATGAGTGACGAGTGTCCGGTATATATGCCAACTTGGGAACCAGTTGCCGCATCCCAGATTCTAACGGTTTCGTCATGTGAACCTGAGGCAATAAACATCCCATCGGGCGAGTACACAACTGATTCAACAGCATCACTGTGGCCCTTCATGACCTGCAGAAGGACCCCAGTTTGCACATCCCACAGCTGGACCGTGCAATCATTTGAACCAGATACCAGTCGTCCTCCATCTGGAGAAAAGACAACGGAGTTGCATTTACCAGCGTGTCCCTCCAGCACGCGTACATACGGGCTCCATGTCTGTTCTCGTCCCTTGATGTCGACGCTGGACTGTAATTTTGGTCCATACACCTGTGACAATCGAGAATCGAGGGGGAGGAATGGCATAACGTGGTGATAAAGCTGCAAACATGCCGTGCTAATAGTAGGGTAGAATTCTCGCGTCATCCTCGCGCAGTCATCCAGAAGGCTGATAATCTCAGTCTGGAGAGGTGCCACTTTCTATTCACAACAAGAATTCATTAATAAGGAAACTTGTGGAGAAATTAACATGTCTCACCCTCACTGTCCTGTGTGCCAAGTGCAGCACAGTGATCACGCCGCTCAATTCACCTAGCAAGCTCATCACTTCCAGCCAAACGAGTAACCGACTCAAGCAAAAGCTGAGCAGGAGATCCAAGATCGTACCATTCACATTGCCACTTGACAGGTGAGACGCCCAGTAACGACATGCATATTGGACGTGGACAGGAATATGAGCTTCAATTCGGGCTGGTAGATCGACAATCTCTTGGTTACAGACAGATGGGTCGTTGACCTTGCACATGTCCGGAGATAAGACCTGCAGGATTCGCAGGCAGTGTTCAGCAAGTGAGGTATGCCGAACCTTCGCGTCGATAATGAACTTGACATCTTGAGATCGATTGACGTTGACAAGGAAGTTGTGGAACGAGAGGTGAATCAGTCGCACAGGCCCACCTCCTGCCTCGGGGACGATGACGATAGAATGCAAGTCACGAAGCACCCACCGGACAGTGCTCTCTTCCAGCTCAAGTAAACGCTCCAGACTTTCAGGATCGAGCGGATCATATAGTACAACAACCGTCCCCAGTACGGTCCGAAGACTAGCCTGCTGGTTGTCGCCGATATGCGGGAACGCTTCACGGAGTACGGTGAGGTATAGCGTATCAAGATGGCGGTGGGGAGAAGCCTCGGTCGACGCGATGTCTGTGGCAGACAACATGATCCTGAGCTGATGTTTCGGGTTACGGCCATCCTGGTCTTCAATAAAACTTGCCGCCATTGCTGCAAAAATAAATAGTCCCCACGATTGCTGGACCAATTGATCCAACTCCTCGCGCGGTGGCCAGGTCTCCAACCCACAGGTCTTCCCGATACGTGAAAGCCGCTTCTCGAGATAGACACGGATGTCCCTTTGTGAGATATGCCATGGAATGCTATGCAGGACGAGCGCACTTGTATCTTTCATGAGATCCGTACAGCGAAAGCCCTGTACGACCTTCGTGACTGGTCGACTCGTGATGAAGAACCTGAGAGGAGTAAGGCGGCGACTGAACACGGAAAGAGCTATGAGGATGGTCGATATCGCATTCTCATCTTTACGCTCGTCCAATGCATCGATGACGATCAGGCACGGCGGGAATTCCTGGTCGCGCATCACAGCCTCCAAAGGTTCGACGATGAGCTTCTCAAGTTGCATCGACGCAAGAGCAGACTGCAGGTCGGGGTCCTTGCGCATCGCTTCGGACACATGCTCTTGGAAGATGGGATTGAGCGAGCAGAGCTGATATGCTATAGTGGGGAATATGAGACCAACATTGCTGCATTCAGCGTAGTCTCTCGAGCAAAAGAAAGATGCCCCAAGCTGCTTGGTATAGTAGTAGTGATACGCGATGGTCTGGGCGATGGTCGACTTGCCAGTGCCTGCCTCGCCATCCAGCCAGAAGATCCGACCTTGAGGATTCCCATCAGTTGGTAAAGTCCTATCTGTCACAGGAGGTTCTCCCTTGAACTAGAGATGGACGGTATTCACGATCTCTGTCCTGGTATCCTCCGCGCACGCCACTCGTTTGTGCCCTTGGTCAAATCGTGCTGCGCGTGCATACCGTGGCATGTGTTTATCTTGATTGCGTCTCAATGAAACGTATAATGTCACGGCAATGTTCCACTTACTCGGCGTGATTGTCTAGGGCCATCGTTATTCGTGCTGACAAGATTGCGGACGAATACAAATGACACACCTGTGCTGCAAGCTTTTTCACATCCTGCCGGATTTCCTGCACACCCATTCAGGCAACGTACGAGGATGATCATGTGCTCCAACACACCTCAACTCTGAGTTCTACCGTCACTGCACTTCCTACCTGTAGTAGCGCTCAGACCTTTAACATTGACCAATGATTGCATACCAAGAAGTCATCAATGCACCTCTTGAGCTTCTGCAGACAGGACGCTACGTTAGCGGCATGTCTGTCCGCCTTGAGAATCCGAACGAGTTTCCGCCGTTGCGTTATCTGCCGAAGGTCGGCAGTTATATTGACAATCGAGCTGCATGTACCGCATGGGCATTAGAATTTATCGGCACAAACACTGCAGAGATAACAAGTGAAGTAACCTTGACAATGTCTCGATGCGCTGACGGAGGGCAGGTGGACATGCTTCAGCATTTCGCAGCTGGCCACGGAGCATGGTATCGAGTTTGGTGAAAGAAATCGACAACTCGTTGACGTCGTCTGCGTTCTTGGCCGCTTTCTGCGCGGCAGAAATCAACGGTCACTGAAAGACTGCAGGATTGGAAGAAGGCCCGGACCTCAGCTTTTTCCATGATGTTGAGGAGGCCGTCTGCCGCAGACTGTAGCGGAGTGAAGGCCGCTGAGACCTGTACTACCGTTTGAAGGACTGGTGTGGGGTCGTTATCGGTGAATCGAAGACAAACCTGCGTGGTCCCGTGAAATGAATGTGTGAACACCGCAATTACAACGTATCGATGGATACACAGCCTGCGTGTCAGATGCAGAGCAGGTCTGTGTTACGAAATTACAGTAAAGGTTCTGTGAGTTGATCCAGTTGTGACGCTGACTTTCCCTCGCCAGCATTCGGTTCTGCGCCTCGTAGCTCGCTCAAAACACTACTCTCCGTTGTAAAAACTATATAGGCAGAGGAGTAAATGTCAAAGATATATACATACTCAGATCTTATAAGTGAGGCGCAGAGACACCAGCCAGTGACCAAGTCTGGTGTTTCCCGAGATGAACGATTTCTCCGATGCCGCAGTCACGCATCTGCCAATTGGAAGTCCGACGGCATCAATTTGTGAACAAAAAGTCTTGTCGCATGACCATATACAGTCACTATACTTCGGTAGCAGGTGCTGCCGCACGAGACGGCGAATCCTGTGTTTGAAGACGCTACACGGGCGTCGTACTTCTGAACAGGTGAGCACAGTATACAATGGCGAGTACGCTGCGGTGTTCTCAATTACAAATATATTACTTTTCACCATGTCTCATCGCGGTTGCGCTATCATCGGCGTGCTAAGTAAGCTGCTCTGTTTGAAAGATGCACGAATTTCTATAACAAGATTTGTGTAATCCAAGTCACAGATCTTGTCTGAGTTCCGTAATGTGCGGGTGGGGAATTTTCCGCAGTCAAATCGGGGG
>QLPN01013568.1:0-46327 GCA_003314395.1 Albatrellus ellisii
GGGGGGGGGGGGGGGGAATCTATTTGTTTCAGGCAGGTGACAAGCCATATAAATACAAGTCTAGCTCCAAGACTAGAGCACAACCAACCCAACAGAAATCTTACAAATGCAGGGTCAATCATAAGGACAAATTGGAATGAGATGTGGAATCCAAAAATAGACACAAATAGAGTAAAACAAATAAAGTATCATACTATAAAGGATGAGTGAAAAAGGAAAAGTGCCAATTGCGCCAAAAGATCACTTCATGACCTGTGACTCCATGGTTACTTGGCAGGCCTTAACCCAAGTCTCAGCCCATATGTCCTATCAGTACTGCTCCTCATTGGCTGAACCCAGTCTGTTCCAGTGTCGATTTTTACCTATCTGATGACACTGGACATACTGTTGTTATTCAAGGTTCTTCACCAACTCTCTCATCTTTTTCTTATCTCGAGATTTCCAGACTTTGATTTACATCTTATCATATCTTTCTTTGTCCTGATGCGTTTAGGTTCTAACTCCGCACATATACTGTACACACTCTTATAGTTCATACTCCGCATTTATGCGTACTATAAAAGAGTTCCCGGGTGGCGCAACTGCTTTCTTCAGTTGCTCATCTCGGACTCTAGGTACTGTAACTTCACACTTACTTTATTTACTCAGTTGCTCATCTCGGACTCTAGTCCCCCACTTAGTGTGGTGTTTGTAGTGCTCATTGGTTCTAATCACAAGTCACTCTATCTTGAAGTTTAACACATACTACTATAAACTGTCTGCTCATTCTTTCACACATCTCTTTATATCCTTTCATGCATCTCTTACTCTATTCATGTGTCTCCTATATTCATGCATCTCTTTTTTTATTTACACATCTCTATCTCTCACTCAGGCATCTTACATGGATTTATTTACTTCACCCATATCATTCCACCCTCATCCACATCCTTCTCCATTTGGGACATTCTTTGTCATGCCACATATTATTTTCCTTGTTTCTCTCTTCATATTTCCTATTTTTCCTATGTTTATATTGCCACTGATCCTCTTATTGCTCTTGATCTAGTGGAGCAATCTATTCAGTCTTGTACTTATTTTCTTTGGATTCATCAGCCAATGAAGCACACATCATCTGATCTCTGATCAGCCTGATTATGAAGTACTTATGACTCATTTTCTCACTACTACTGTGGATGCTCACTCAGCTCTCTTGCACTTGCTGTGGAGTATCACCAATTATTCCCATACTTACTGTGGACATCAGTCAGCCTCTTCATGATTGGTTTCTATCCATAGCTTTACTGTGCAGCCTTTGCTAGTCCATTTACCTGCCCTAGAGTATTGTAGTATATATACTGAAGGACTCCTAGTGATATTCCCCAGTTCTGATCATCTGGGATATCCACTAGGTACAGTAGCATCTATCTTTCTTTACCTTTACCTTACTAATATATCTGGGATATCTGCTAGCATAAGTGCAATTGTCCTTTGTTTTCTGTTGTTTTAGTTGTTTGGCTTGATGCCAGCATCCACCTCACATAGCTCCTCTCTAATTTTATCTTTGCTACACTATATCTTCTCTCCTCTTTCACCCTAACACCTCAGCACTCCTGCATGTTGCTGAGGTAGGCTTCTGCTGCACTCTCTCACCCTCTGTCTGACATACCTGCATCTCACACAGCTGCTCCTTTTACACATCTCTTCTTATCATTTACATGTCTCTCTCTCTTGCAGTTGTGGCCTCATGGAACCACTTGCAGTGGTCTCCCTCTCCCATTTTGTCTGTCATTTGCAGACTCACATTATGTGGGCTGCTTCTCTGTTCAGGCTTAGAAGCCTGCATCTTCTATGACATGATCTTCTCCTCCTTTTCGTCACTTCTGATCCACCACCTGTCCCAATATCTTCAGTACTGTCCCTTGCTGCATTAGCACTTCTGCTAGTCACTGACTGAGTCACTCCTTTGTCACAATATTGTCACACACTCATCACATACCTCTTTCTCTCTGTACACTCCTCTATCTCAGATGTGGTCCCCTATACCACTTCTGTCTCTTTGTAGGGCATTGGCTATAATAGCTGCCCTTGTTCATCTTGGCCTACAAGGCTATCTGTTTTATGCTATGCTCTTTGTTCCATTTGCTATGGTGCCCATTTATCATCACCTGGCACTGAAGCAATAGTGTGATTGATGTGGCTGTGGATGATTATTGTGTGTGGCACATTAATGTTGCTGTATTTGCCTGATGTCACTGATGGTCATTTTCTGTTGCTACACATGCATGATGCTCATCAGTACATCCCAGCATGGGGGGCTGTTGAAGTCACATCATATGTTTACAGTACATACCACTCCTTCCTTTTTGAGCCTTGCTTGTACACACTCTCAGCCACAGCATCACACTTGTCACATGTGGTCTGTGCACAGCATGCTTCTGTATATAAGCAGCTTGTCTTCAGTCCCAAATGTTATCTCTTCAATGTGAAACACCACCCCCAAATGCACAGTAACATGCTCAATTGTCTGGGTATGTTTCTCTATCTTTTTTTCTTTCTTTTTTTCTTTTGCTAAGATTTCATCATCTTTTCAGTCCAGAACTGATTGATGCCAATCAAAGCCCTGAGTTCCAGCATGAGGATGCAGATCAGAGGTATGTCAACATCTACACCTCTCAATTCTCAATTCTGTATGACTGACTCCTGTGAGGCCAACAGTAGTCAGGCCAAACAACTAAAAATAAAGACAAAAGGACACTACTGTGCCTAGCAGGTATCCCAGATGATTAGAGCTGGAGAATATCACTAGGAGTCCTAAGATATATATAGTACTAGTGATGTAGGGCAGGCTCCAGGAGTTGTTAGAGCTGCACAGTTGTAACCAATGGCCAAACACCCTCATATGACAATGAGTAAGGTCCACAGTAAGTGTGAGAAAGATTGGTGATACTCTGCAGCAGTCATGAGAAAGCTGAGTGAGCATCCACAGTCCAGGTGGGAAACAAGTCATAAGCACTTCATAATCAGGCTAATCAGAAATTGGACAACAGATGCATCATCAGCCAATGAATCCCAAAAAAATAAAAGAAATACTGAATAGATCACTTTACTAGATCAAGAGTGATAAGAGAATCTATGGTGAGATAAATATATGGAAAATATGGAAAATATAGAGAAAAATGATGAGAAGTTGGTCTGACAAATCCATTGCTCCTTTTCTTGGATCACCACCATACATTCCTGAGCACACTCACCAAGCTCATCATGAGCAAGATAGGATCCAGCATGAACTACAAATGACATCACCATCATCACATTGTGCACAGCAAAGGGATCCACTTGTGGGGAATATTCTACAACCCAACTTTCAACAACCACAACAGGCTGCCCCTCTCCCCCAGAATCCTCCTTATCCTGTTCCTCTCCAACAGAACCCTCTTGCTCCTCCATATCCTGCTCCTGTCTGAAGATAAATGGGCAGCTGATAGACCAGAAGCAGACTGAAGGAAACAAAGACAGTGTGATAATAGATATGGGCCTCAAGCCCCAGACAGGGCAGCAGCCCACACATTGTGAGTCTGCAGACAGAGAGTATGAGTGTAGATGAGGACCATCCAAGATGGTCCCAGACAAATGTCATCTGAGAGAATGATGAAGCATACAGATAGAAAGTATGCAGAGATGAAGAGAGTGACTGCACAGAACAGGTATGTCAGACAAGATATAAAGAGTAGAGAAGAGGCCTACCTCAGCAGTGTGCAAGAGTGCTGAGGTATGTGGGTGAAAGAGGATGAAAGATATAGTAGAGAAATGATAGAGTTGAAGAGGAGCTCTAACTATCAAAACAAAGAAAACTCCAAATGGAGAAGCATGTGGATGAAGCAAATAAATCCATGTGATATACCTACCAGCACAACAGGTGGCCAGTATTAGATAAGATGCTTGTAAGATGCTTATTTACTAGCATGTTTACTCCCTTTTCATTAATTTTATTCTTTAATGTTTCTCTTTGGTATCTGATTAGATATGATCCCTTTCCATCTTATCTTGTACTGATCATATCTAATCCTCTGTGTTGGAATTTACATAACTGTTCTTCACTTCTGACACCTGTGCCCCACACATTTACTCAGCATGGTCTGTGCACAGCAGCTTAAAGTACTTAAGGACTCTTCTGGGACACTGATCAGTAGTCAATCTCTTATCTACTCCCCATCATGTATTGGGGTTCACTCATTGTTCTTGCATATTCTACAGTCATGATGGTGCTTCTCTTCCTTCTTGGGCTTCTGCCCACTCTCTACCCACCATTACCCTTCCATCCTCCTTGAGTGGAGTGACCTGGCTTAGGAGACCACTGCACTGATCATCAAGCATTATCACTCTGCCTAGACCAGTCCTTTCTCTATTCTTAGAGGTATTCCCATGGATGCTGTGCATCCCTGTATCTCTGCTGTGCTTACCACTTTATGTACCTGCCCTGGTGTACTGTGCCTGGTCTGTGCATGTTCCATAGTACTATAAGTAGGATAGTAGAATAGTGAATAGATTCAGCTTGCTGCAGCTGGGTATCCTCTTCTTTCAGTGTGATCTAAGAGTTGAGTGTGCCTAGCTTCCCCTTGAGGGATATGTGGGACTTCCATCCTCACAATGCCATGAAGGATGTACACAATATGTAAAGGTATAACCAGCATCCTGAAACAGAAAAAATGACACTGTCCCCCAGAATCCCCTTGCCCCTGTATATGCATATTATCCCACACCTCTCTGCCCACACTATCCTCCTCTTCCCCCTCCAGCATGGCAATATCAGGCTGTACAATGTTATATACCCCCCAACTACAATCCAGCACAATACCTATACCATCATCCATACCCATATGGATATCATCCTATGCCTGTCCCTTTCCATATCCACACCATCCACCTGTCCCTATTCAAGTGTATCCTGGGGTTCCTGGACCTGTCAATCTACCACAGCAGCAGCAGCAGCAGCAGCACACAAATTGGGATCAGGAATTGCATTGTGGCTTTCAACAGCATCATGCTGAGTGTGTGAATTGCTGCATAGCACAGGCTCAAGTGGACCAAGGTCAATCTGCAAATGTCAGGGATCCTGCAAGAAATCTGGAGGGGCAGGGAGCACATGATGCACAGGTCAGTCATATTTGTGGTATATGTAGGTTCTGATCACCACCTCATATTGATTTTAAATCCTTGCATTAGGTATTAGAGCAGCAAGTCACCAAAAATGCACAGGAAATTGCAGCAGTCCATGCATAACAGCCAGCACAGGTCAGTAACTGCAACATATATTTAAATTTGATCATGGGTTCATTTGTGCTGCTTTTTTGAGGAGGAGCAAACTGGAGAGCAGGCTCAGGAAGAAGCACAGGACCAAGAACAGCATCAGCAACTACCTGAGGAGCATGCCCAGGATATGGACCTCAATATCCAAATGTCTCAGCATCATCAGCCTCAGCAAAATGATCCTGAAGTGGATCAGCCACAGCCTCCTGCACCTCCTGCATCCCCCATCCCTCTTGGCTGTCAGGAATACCATGACCCTAAGCACTGCCATGGCCTTGGTCAAATGGATATTCAATGCATCTACTGTCATGCTCTTCACTTTCTCTCTGAGAAGTTGGCAATATCCATCCTCACTTTGGCATGTGCTGCCTGCAGGGCCAGATCCAGCTCCCTCCCTTTGCTCAGCCACCACCCACTCTGTCTAGGCTGTTGAAGGGTAGTGATCCACTTGCAAAAAGGTTCAGGAGCAACATATGCCAGTACAATGCTGCAAATGTCAGTGATGCTGTCCTTGCTGGGTCTGGGCCTTATGCATTCAGACTCCATGGCTCTCTTCATCACATGATGGGGGCCCTCATTGAGTCACACCATGCTATGCCCAACTTTATGTCATTGATCCTGATGATGCTGTCAATGCACACTTGGCCAACAACCCCAACCTTGACCCATCCACTATGATGGATGCCCATATAATGCCACTTGCCAACAACCCATACATCAACCCATACAGGCAGGTTCATGAGATCCTCAAGGACAAGGCTCCAGAAGAGCAGGTCAATGTGGCTGTTTGCATTACTGTGGATCCCAACACAGACCTGCACAGATACAATGCTCCCACTGCCAAAGAGATTGCTGCCATCATTCCTGGGAGTGGAAGACAACAGGTGGACTTGCATCATGATATTACTGTGCATCTGATAGAGGTAGCCTGAGGATGATCAGTCATCTGCACCACAGCTATTCTATTCCCCACTGTACTATGTCCTCCTCTTCCTCAAAGGTGACTCTGGCTTCCACCTCAACATACCATCACAGCCAAGTCCAAGTGGTCAGATGTGCTCCAAAACTGTCTCCCAGCACTCCTACTATGCATACCATGCCTTCACCAGACTCAATGAGGCAGATATCCTGTTTTGCAGTGGCAAGCTCTGCCAGCAGTATTTGGTTGATGCCTCAGCATCAATTGAGGAGACAAACCTGTACAGGATCAGGACCCATCAAAAAGTCATACATGCAGACCTCTACCAGGAGCTTCATGATGCAGATCACAGCAACCAGGATGGTGCTCCAGTCAATCCTGGACAGCAGGGCCAGTGCATTGTCCTTCCCTCCACCCACCAAGGCAGTGCAAGGCATATGTTCCAGCTCTTCCAGGACTCTATCACCATTTGTCATTATGGGTGCAAACCAGACATCTTCCTGACCATGACTGCCAACCAAAACTGGCCTGATGTCATGAACACAAGGCAGTGCACTCTACCACTCCCTTTATTTTCTTTTATTTTCTTTGTTTTTCTTGATTTCCTATGGTTTTAATATATCTTAATTACAACCTACCATTGTTAAACAAAGTATATGCTTATGTAAGCACAACCAACTTGTAACCATGGACATTCATTTACTTACCTCAGATATACCAATAGTGTGTGTGTGGGTAATTGATGATGTCATTCCTTCTTTCATTCTTTTATTACATCTTCTCTGATCCTCAATCAGATCCCATTAGCAGATTACCTTCCTTTTCCATCCTAAAATACTTTACAATCCTGTCTTATATCTCACTGCCTCAGGCTGACTGATTGACTCTTATATCTAGGAAAGGCTATATACCTGCCCTAACCAGTACAGTACATATATATTTTACCATTATTTCCTTAGCTCCTTAGCTTATCCTCTTGTTGTTTGACTACCCAGTTTCCTGGTATTTCTGACAATAAGATTCCCTCTTACTTGCTGACTGTGTGTCCTGGCCAGACTCACTCTCTGAATCTGTCCCTTGTTTTTCCTGATTTACTGAAAGGCTTGCAATTCTCTCTCATATAGGGGGGAACCCTTGTCCTTATCAGAAGCATTCCAACCATGTACTGAATCTCAGTAGTACACTCCAAGATCCCTTGCCCATAGGATTCAGCCACCATCCATGTGCTGAGTACTTACACCTGAGGTCCAGGAGGTGCTCCTCAAGTATGATGATGGCACATCCAAGATTGCCCTGACATTGTTGCTCACATCTTCAACCAGAAGAAGAAAGCCTTGCTGGATGACATCAATGCTGGGCTTTTTGGAGGGCTGGCTGGCAGTGTCTATACCATAGAGTTCCAGAAGTGTGGCCTCCCTCACATGCATCTACTCATCTTCCTGAAGGCCCCATACAAGATCCATGATGCCAATCATGTAGACAGCATTGTCTCAGCACAGCTCCCTGATCCTGCCCTCCATCCAAAGCTCCATGAGTCTGTCACCAAGTACATGCTTCATTGCCCCTGTGGTGCTCCTGACCATGTCAAATCCCCTTGTATGGAGAAGGATAAGAACCAGCAATGGCATTGCAGCAAGTATTACCCCAAGGGCTTTTGTGGGGAGACCCACTTTGGGGAGGATGAATATCCAGTCTATGCCAGGCCAGACAATGGGTGCACCTTCACCAAGCATCTCAGTCAAAATAAGGTCCATGTCTTCACCAACTATGATGTCATTCCTTACAGTCCCTACTTGCTTGCCAAATATGCCTGCTAGCACATGTTTGAGTTCCCCATGCACCAGGAGCTCCCCACAGTCTATTACCTTCCTGCTCATGTGGAGAATGAGCAACAGGTGTACTTCTAAGTGCATGGTGACCCTCAGGAAGTCCTGGAGCACCCCCTTTCCAAGGAGACACACATCACAGAGTGGTTCAAGGCCAACCAGCAGTATCCTGACAGTGCCTACCAGTACCTCTACCAGGACTTTCCTCAGCACTTTGTATGGGAACCAAAGGGGCATCTGTCAGGCTTCATTATTTGAAGCGTTTAGTCTTTTATTTTCTTTTACTTTTCTTTTATATTTTCTTTGATCTGATAAGATAAGATGATCTTATCTTTCTTTGTCACCATCTTATCTTATCTTAGATTACTTACTGTCACTTCGTGCTAGGCCCTGTCTAGGTAGGCCTAGGTCTATGGGATGCTGCGCATCCCCTTATCCTGTACTGCGGTCTTATACTGCTTGACCTGCCCTTAGGTACTGCGCTATGGTCCGTGCGCATAGGTACTTACTATAAGTAGCTCAGTAGTATAGCGAATAGACCCCAGCTTGATACAGCTGGATATCCTTTCTTTTGAGTGATCATTAGAGAGTGCGCCCAGCTAGACTTCAGTCTTACAGCATCACTGGAAGCCAAGACCAAGAGGTTTTGCCATTGGTCACATTTACTTTGTGCATTCATCTGCTGGGGAGCACTTCTACCTCAGGATGCTGCTCACTATCATCAAGGGGGCCACAGACTGGAAGGATCTGCACACCTGCAATTGGATGGTCCATGCAACCTACAAGGCTGCCTGTCTTGCTAGAGGTCTCCTGGAGGATGATGGTGAATGGGATCAGTGTCTTCAGGAGGCTGGGGAGATGCAGACTGGTGGTCAACTGTGCTCTATCTTTGCCTCCATCCACTACCTACTAAGAGCAGCCTATTAGGCAGTCTTAGGGATTATTCAATGTAGTGCTCCTGGTAATGAGATGGTTGTAGTAGGCAATGTAAATGTTCCTAAGGGTAAAGAAGAGAGGGATTAATGAGATAGTGATGAGGATAATATCACTGATGACTATGCAAGGATCTGAAATGATGAGTATAGGATGTCTTAGTGACACTTTGTAACTTAGAGATCTTAGACTTAGTTCTTAGAGTTGTGAAGTGAGTGAAAAGCAAGCTTAGGTCAAGTGTAGTACAGGAGAATCCCTAGATTGCAAAGTTGACAAGACTGGGGTTTAAGACCACCAGGCTTTCAACTACTTATACAAAACTAGATGTCCTAAGAATAGTACAAGTAGTTAAAGTTCACTGATCAATGATGATTGTGCAGCAATCAATGAGATCATGTGACTAAAGATGCATCCATAGTAAACTAAGTAAATAGCCACAAGTGTGAGTGAAACAAGAGGTGAGCAAAGATAAACAAGAGTCAGGATACAATAAGTCCTTGCTAATTGTATGATAATAGTCCTTAGCAAGTAAATGTGATAATAAAGAAAGAAAGAAAGAAAGAAAGAAAGAAAGAAGGAAAGATGAGGTGCCATTACAGTACTTGGAGCTAAGCTCACAGCTGCAGTGAGACTACACTCCTATAGTAAGTAAGATATAAGAAAGAAAGAAAAAAGGAACACATTATGAGGTGCCAAAGCAAGTGCCTCATAACACTACCACAACATCCCATCCAACCCTGCCATTCTGTAGGATCATCACAAGGCAAGACTATGTGATGATTTGTGCCATGCCCACACCACCCATCACAATCTCCCTGATCCTACTGAGGAGCAAGTCCATGATTATGGCTGCTACCTCCTTGACAAGATCCTCGGCAAGATGGGCAAGTACCTCCTTTACTTCCCTCCCATCCCACTCCCCCAGCATCATTGGCAAGTTCTTGGCAACCTCCTTCTGCAAGATGAGCTTGATCATGACATCTCTGACCTCACTTGACAACTTGAAGACCACTACTCCACCTTTAATGAGGAGCAGAAGTCTGCCATTGATGCTGTCATGGCCTCTGTAGATGGGAACCAGGGCAAGATCTTTTCCTCCACAGTGCCAGAGGTTGTGGGAAGACCTATCTCTGCAACACTATTGCTGTTGTGCATGCCAAGGGCAAGGCTGCTCTGTGTTGCCTCCTCAGGAAATGCATCACTTCTCTTGGATGGAGGTCCCACTGCCCACTCTCACTTCAAGATCCCCATCTCCCTTCATGAAACCTCCACCTGCAATCTGAAGTGCAACTCTGACCATGAGGGGCTGTTGAAGGAGACTGAGATCATCATCTAGGATGAGGCACCTATGCAGTATTGCTATGCCATGGAGGCTCTGAATCACACCTTGCAAGATCTGCTGGAGGATGGGGTTGCATTTGGGGGGATCACTGTGCTCTTTGGTGGGGACTTTTGCCAAATCCTACTTGTTATCCCCAAGGGCTCCAGACAGCAGACAGCCAATACTTCCCTCTCTGTGTTATGAGGCACTTGCTTTGGCACCTCATGACATGTTTTCTTTTTCTTTTTTCTTTCTCTTTTTTTATCTTACTTACTAGTAAAGTGTAGTATTATTACTACAAGTGTGAGCTTAGCTCCACTTTACTTAGTAAGGACTTATCCTTCCATTATAGTACTTTAGTATTTACATACTAGAGTGTGAGCTTAGCTCCAAGTACTATAAGGCATCATATCTTTCTTTATCTTCCTTTATTTATTATAACATTTACTTGCTAAGGACTATCACTATATGATTAGCAAGGACTTGTCCTATCTCATCTTTATTTACCCTTGTCTATTGTCTCATTTTACTCACACTTGTGGCTACTTTACAATAGCTTACTATGGATGCAACTTGGTCACATGATCTTGTTGATTGCTGTGCAATCATCATTGATCTGTGAACATTAACTACTTGTACTATCTTTAGAACTCTCAGTTTTGTATAAATAGTTGAAAGACTGGCAGTCTTAAACCCCAGTCTTGTCAACTTTGCAATATAAAGATTCTCCTACACTGTGCTTGACCTAAGCTTGCTACTGCCTCACACTATTCTCTAAGAACTAAGTCTAAGATCTCTTAAGTCACTCTAAAATGTTGCTAAGACATCCTAAACTCATCACTCTGGGTCCTCATTTAGTCATTGGTGGTATCATCCTCATCACTATCTCATTGATCCCACTCTTCATCATCATCAGGAACATTGACTACACTTACCAAGTGCACAACAACTACCTTGTTACCAGGGGTATAGTTATTGCAAACCTTCCCTAAGACTGTCTAATAGGCCACTCTTAGCACATTATGGAAAAACAGTGTGTAATGAGGTCAACACATGGTTGATGTAGTGGTGCTACAAAAAAAAGTCATCCCCTGGTGTGGCACCATAGCACAGCAGCACAGTATGTGCATGGCAGTGTGGCACTGAGCAGCAGCTTTTTTACAACTGCTCATGCACCTGAGCCTCTACCACACACTGTATGCACCTGGCTGCTCACCATGGCCATGACACCTGAGCCTCTATGCTGCATGTATTGGCTACTCACCACCACCATGTGCTGCATAGGCTGGCTGATCACACCTGAGCCTTCACCCCCACACTGCATGCACTGGCTGCTCACCACTGTCATGTGCTGCATGTGCTGGCTGCTCAACATTGTCATCACACCTGTGCCTTGACACCTGTGCTGCATATAGTGGCCATCACCACCATGTGCTGCACATATGGGCTGCTCACCACTGCAGTACTTATTACACAGTTTTTATGCTCATGTGCTGAACCTGTCTGCCAAGAAGAAAGCAAACTGGTGATCACACTGATGATTATCCTGTGGCATGTGTGTGCATTTCCTACCACTTTACCCCTGACTGCTGACACCACCTAGGGCATGGTTTGTGCTCTGCACAAGTACCACCCTGAGAGCACACAGCACATTGTGATCAGGTGTGTTTGTCATGTTCTGTGCTGTGTGTGTTAAACTCTGATATAAGGTGACTTGTGATTAAACCAGTGAGCACTACAAACACCACACTAAGTGGGGGACTAGAGTCTGAGATGAGCAACTAAGTAAATAATGTAAGAGTGAAGTAACTGTACCTAGAGTCCAAGATGAGCAACTGAAGAAAGCAGTTGTGCCACCCAGGAACTCTTTTATAGTACACATAAATGTGGAGTCTGAACTATAACCATGTGTACTATGTATGTGTGGAGTTAGAACTTAAGTGGATCAGGACAAAGGAAGATATGATCAAATGTAACACAAAGTCTGGAAATCTTGAGATAAGAAAATAAGAAGAGAGTTGGTGAAGAACCTTGAATAACAACAAATATTTGGCATGCCACTGGGGTGCATGATGAGCATTAACTTCCTGCTATGCAGCAAGCATGTCATGGTGGGCAACCATGTGCAACCAAGGTGTGCCTGTGGCCCACCAGTGCTTAGGTGTGTGCACAGTTTCTCACTGGCCTCCATCTAGCCCCAGTTTTCCACCTCTGTGTTCAAAGTATGCACATAATGCCATTGTCCTTTCCACCACTTTCTCCCTGACCCTGGCCCCAGAACAATGAACAGCACAAAAAGCAGTTGGTGCATGCACACTCCTTAGGGTGGTGAGTGTATGTGTGATGAGTACTACATGAGTCATGTCATGTGTTCCACATACAGAGGAGTACTGACCTTGCCACACCTCCCACAATGATATGTGCTGCAGTCCAGTGTGACAATGATCAACAGGGGCATCACATGGCTGGAGACCAGTGCATGCCCAAATTCCCAAAGTGAGTACCCTGGACCTTTCCACAGACAGAAAGCAATTTTGTTTTTTGATACATTGTTGGAAGATGGGAAGTGATGGTTGGCCAGCCATACCCAGTGGCTGACAGTGCAGGTAGGGTGTGCCTGCACAGATCACACTGTGTGCAGGCTTGCCAGTATCAATTGGGTCATGCACCATGCCATTCACTTGGATGGACAAGAACAAGGATGGGCAGGCATGGGGCACACAAACCACAAGTATGTTGCACACAACATCCTGCCCAACATGTGCACAAGAATGTGAGGAACATTGACATCATATGGGATGTTCTCAAGAATGTGCCTATCTACTAGGCTGCCATGCAAGTCATACATTATTGGCTGCTGGCTCACAGGACTCAAGGTTGGGGCTGACAATGCTTGCTTCAGTTGGCCTGAAATTGAAGACAGAAGGATTTTGTTGGTGACTATACAGAGCTCAAGCCATATTCCACATTGTCAGACATCTACATGTGAGTGATGTCAAACATGCATTGAATTGATAAGGTCATTGATACTTGCTGTTGTGTTCAAGTATCTCTTCCATGATGTTGATCCTGCAAAGGCTTTGGTTCTCCAGGAGAAGGAGAAGGAACATGTTGTTCAATTGAAATGGTACCTCAAGGTGGCACTCAATCTCAATACAGGAGGAAGAGTACATTGTGCTTTACTTTGTGCTTTGGAGGGTAACAAACTTCCTGTGGCTTTGAGATGCCTATCACTTCAATTGTCAATTCCTTGCAGAGTTTCTTCAGACCAAAGAAGGCCTATTAACCCCCAATTGCAGAACATCTTTTCCAGACTGACATGGCGGCTTATGAAGTGGTTAATGGCATGCTGGCTATGCTGGTCAGGGCAACAGCAGAGCTCTCTCAATGTGAGTGGTCACTTCTGCTCTGTGCCATGCCTGTGCATTAATCTGACCATTGTTTCCAGGCCTCAAGGCACACTGTGCCCACCCACATGCCCATGTTGCTGCTGTGTCAACAATACACAGCCCCCTACCCACATACACCACCACTGTACCAACAGTGGGTGGTCACCACCCAGCCACCCACACTGCTGCCATACTAGCATGGTGTGGCCACCACCCACCCCCCAGCCTCCCATGCTGCCACTGTGCTAACACAACACAGCTGCCTGCCCACCTGTGCACACAGCACAGCAACTTTCCCACCTGCCCCACCCACATCCACTCAAGATGATACTAGGTGAGCTCACTCCCCCTGCCCTCTTCTGTCCCCACTGACCCAACCCCCCATTTGGGTATGATGATGTACTCAACATCTTTGTTGTCCACACCATTGGCAGCATTGTCAGTAACATGTATTTGTTTTTCTGTCCACTGCAGCCTTGCAGCACTGGGTGACCCTGGAGTGCATTGTAGCTGATGGGCTATGCCTCCAGGTCCTAACTGGGCTCTTCACCCAGTCCTATGTTGCTGAATTCAATGACCTCACCACCATCCCCAGTGGCTGGTTCAATGGCCACTGGATGTAACCAGGCTACCAGATTGCTGACTTGACCACAGGCCTGAGCTACTCCTTCATGATGACCACAAGATGGGCAACTTTGCATATGACTATGTCAGTGTTGAGGCAGAACTTGGGTCTGGTGCCCAAGCAAGATCAAGGACACAAGTGTGGTGCACAGTGCACAGGAGTTGTCACAGCACAGCAGCCCAAGCATACCAAGGACAGCATGGCTGAAAACAGTCCAAACCATGTCTAGAGTATTTTGTCCTGATAACTTTTTTTTCTAACTCTGCACCATATATATATTGGGCTCTCTGGTGGATGCTGCTATCCACACCTTACCACAGTTTGCAGGCTATCTCACACATGGGTTTACATGTATCTACTAAAGTGTAAAAATATTGACTGTTTGCAGGACAGGGGTGGTGTGTATCCATGCATGCAGGCATGTGCTTTGTGTACGTGTGCACTGTGCATGTTGTGCTCAATGCTATGTTTGGGCCCCAGACACTGTACTGGTATGTGCCCGCAGATGGACATCACATGCTCTTTTTCCTTTCATTCTTTCATCTTCAACCTCCATAGAAGGACTCAACTTCCCATATGTTCTGTCAACAGAACTATCAATTACATTCAACTTTGTGTCTATTGTACATCTACTTCTATTTAGATATATCATTATTTCCTTTTATTCTTTGTTGCAATATTATTAAACAATAATATGTTGTGCAAAATGTTCATGCTATGTTTTTTCTGTGATTTTTCTATGACTTCTACTCCTGAGTGCTGCTGCATCTGTTGGAGATAGCAATGGGTTGTGCCAGTGAACAACATGCCTGCAAGTGCAGGCAGTGTTGACACACATTTCTGCTCTTCACTCTAACACCCATGCCCCACACTCTATTACATAAGCATGGTCTGTATGCCACATCTTTACATATATAGGTATCAGATTAGGGACACTGATCTTCAGTCAAGTTCTATATCACTCCCTCACTGTACTAGCCTCTACACTCCCTCTTACTATATTCTGTGCTATGTCAGTGTTGTAACCTCTCTTTCTGGGCATTCTGCCCTGCATGCTTGCACCCTCTCCCTCTTGCCTCCTTGAATGGAGTGCCTCGGCCTCAGGTGACTGCCATGCTGTTCATCATGCTCTCAACAGGCAGCATGTGTGCAGGTGTGAACAGCACACTTATGATGCATGCACAAGAGACTCTGTCTGATTTTTGGCTACACAATACACTTTGGCAGTGCCAGCAGGTCTGCAATTTCAGTTTATGCATACATCCCTGAATGCTTTGCTGGCATCAATTACTATATGATATCTCTTTTCTCTTTTACTTTCCTATCACTATCATGTATCCATATGGTGCCATGATCCCCTCTTTGACACATCTCTCACTTTACTATACAATTTTCTGATTTGATACCAGACACTTTGGCTTCAGCTGTGAGGCCAACACTAGACGTTGAAGCCAAATAACTGAGGAAAGCTAAATCAAACAAAAAGGAAGATCACACTTCAAAGGCTAGTGGATATCCCAGATATATAATCAGTAAAGTAAGACAAGAAAAGACTAGAGGCTACTGCACCTAGCAGATATCCCAGATGATCAGAACTAAAACACTAAGTGGACTATCATATATATAGTACTCTGAGGAGCACACAGACCATGCTGTACAGTATAGGACTGGATAATGAGAAGGTAAAGTAATGATGTCATATCAAATAATAGAGGGGACACATCAGTGCTGACTGAGGCTCTGCAGCATCTGTGGGAGTGATTGGTGATACTCTGCAGCAGGTGTGAGAAGGATCTGCAGTAAGAGTGAGAAAACAAGTCATAACTAAAAATAGAATGGGTCGATCAGAGATTGGATGACATATGCATCATTGGCTGATAAAGATGAACAAGAGGAATGCATGACCATGAGAATCGCTTCAGTCAATCAGGAGCAATTATAAGATCTGTAACAATAGAGACATAAGAAAAATGGGAGAAATAAAGAGAAAATAATAGAGAAAATAATAGCAGCCTGACATCAGCCATGCTCTGACACTGTCAGGATTTGGGTTATCATTTTTCTTTCTACTGACACTTTCCACATATCTGTTATAGGAATACTCTATAACAATGGCCTTATGCCATCTGTATGGCTATATGTGTTCAACCCCATAACAATGGTATTACACCATACTGTATGTTTCCTATTTTGTTCCTTTTCTTCTCCTTTTTCTTTGTACTACTTAAAGACTCCTCAAACATACCAAGAGTGTCATTCTTGACCTCTTGTACTTCTTGTATCATCTGGCTTATCTGTAATGGATTGCCATTCTGCCTTGAATCATATCCTGTTGTCCTTTTTGGGTTCCCTTTTCTCTGATCATAAGTGTTCAGCCATTAATATTGTTGTAATATAAGGTTCTTCACCAACTCTCTCATCTTTTTCTTATCTTGAGATTTCCAGACTTTATGTTACATCTTATCATATCTTTCTTTGTCCTGATGCGTTTAGGTTCTAACTCCACACATATACTGTACACACTCTTATAGTTCATACTCCGCATTTATGCATACTATAAAAGAGTTCCCAGGTGGCACAACTGCTTTCTTCAGTTGCTCATCTTGGACTCTAGTCCCTCACTTAGTGTGGTGTTTGTAGTGCTCATTGGTTCTAATCACAAGTCATTGTCTATCAAAGTTTAACAAATATGTGCTGGATTTTAACACTAGGTCAAGAATCTGTACTCCATTTAGGACTCATCCTGGCCCCCCCTCCCTTTACCCTCAGGTTTTAGGTTCAGTACTTGACAAAATATCATTGTACTCAACAACCTACCTGTCAAATATCAAGGCCATGACACCTGGAGAATCACTGGTACTGACCAGTATCTCAACAGCAGTGGCACTGCTTCATCAGACATCTCAGTTCCAAGTGTATGTGCTTATTGTCTTGATCATACCACCTCTATCTCTGTCAATATCCCACTTCCTGGAGGTATTCTGACTACCCCAGGCATGGCCACTAGTTCCATTCCTTTTTCAGCTCCCCCAGAATTGTTGCCAATCCCTGAACCTACCCCATTTTTTCCTCCTCTTCCTCCTGGTCCAGTCATGTCTACATCCACTCCATAATTGTTTAAAATCAACAAACCTTCAGAATACAATGGGGCAAGGAAGGACTTCCAAAACTTCTACTTATCATGCCAGAAGTATCTTCTTGCTTATGACAACTGAGATATCTCTGATCTTCAAAAGATCCTTTTCATGCTTTCCTTCCTAACTAAAGGAACAGCTAAAGCTTTCAATATCACCACTCTATCAAACATCTTGACAAATTGCTATATCCAACATATGAGGAGTTTGCTGCAGAGCTGAAGAAAATGTTTGACAACCCACATAAAACCAAACACATGTATGTGGAGTTATAAGCCCTCAAACAGAAAACCAGTACTGTTGAAGAATACAACACCAGCTTCCTTGCTCTTGCTCATGAAGCCAGTACTGTAGATGACAAAATAAAAACTGATTATTATGAACAAGGTCTCAATTCAGCTCTATGCAATAGGATCTACAATGGAGACTGACTGATGATGTTTGACAAATGGATGGAATGCACCATTCAACTGGATGTATGGTAGAGGTCCAGACAAGAGCAAAAGAAGCTGCATATTCCTACCTTCTTTCCATGCACCATGAACACCCCTCATGTTAGACTTCAATAGAAGGTGACCTGTGATTAGAACAGAAGCACCACAAACACCATACTAAGTGGGGGACGAGAGTCCAAGATGAGCAACTGATGAAAGCAGTTGTGCCACCCAGGAACTCTTTTATAGTACACATAAATGCAGAGTCTGAACTATAAGTGTGTGTACTATGTATGTGCGGAGTTAGAACTCAAATGGATCTGGACAAAGAAAGATATGATCAAATGTAACACAAAGTCTGGAAATCTCAAGATAAGGAATTATGCAGAGAGTTGATGAATAACCTTTAATAACAACACCTCATTGTAACCCCAACACTATGGATGTTGATAGGACCCATCCTATTAGCACCAGACAGCCTAGGCTGAAAAAACTCATGGAAGAAGAATGGGATAAGCTGCAGAGGGAAGGGAAGTGCATTGCATGCAGACAAAGTGGACATATGGCATCACAATGTCCTACTAAACATTTCAAACCTCAGGTCCAGATGGTAGCAGAAGAACCATCATCAGACCCACCTATTCCCACTACTCCACCCCCACAACCAACTTCTCAACAAACCCAGGTCAATAACATTGTTGACAACAATTCTGATCAAGGATCCTATGCTCCACCTGCTTGTGATGCTGAAGAAGTCTGACAACTTTATGAATGTATCCATGCAATACAAATGGAGGGAAGAAGAGCATTGACAGAGTGTCCTATGCAACTCAGAGCTACTATGCTACATCCTGACAACATGTTGAAATCTGTACCATCATCTACTTCCTTTTTAATTCCTGTGGTGCTTTCCAATATGTCCAACAGTCATAGAATTAAATGGAAGGCTCTTATCAGCAGTGGAGCAACAAACAATTTTATCAATATCTGTCTTGTCAAAAAGACCAAACTCTATCAAATACCCTGTGCCAAAGAACATACCATTCAAAACACTGACAATACTGAAAACATTTTAGGAAGAATCAAAAATGAAGTTGAACTTTGTATGATCATTGGCACTCATACTGAAGTTCTCCACTTCTATGTAACAGAGTCAGGACATGATGACATCATACTAGGACATCAATGGCTCCTATGTCACAATCCCAAGATTGATTGGTGTATAAAACCAATTATAACTTTCTCAATATCATCCTACCTCATTCTGTACAAAAAAGTGTATTTTCAAATCTCAAGGGATCCAGATTTCCACAGGACTTCTTATTGAGCATGAAGACCAGGTATATATGGGGTTCTTTGAGGAAGAAACATTATGACAAACTATTCATATGACACCTGTGCCTTCCATTCCTCTTTGATGAAATGACTTCTCATGCTTTACCACCACTGTAAGAATGGGATCACACTATCAATCTTCAACCAGACGCTGTACCTGTCAATCACTGCAAAATTTACCCTCTCAACCCTACAGAACAAGAAGCACTTGATGTATTTTTGAAGGACATGCAAGAACAAGGGTATATTTGACCATCTAAATCACCTCTCACCTCACCTTTCTTTTTTATCAAGAAAAGGATAGGAAGTTACAACTGGTTCATGATTATTGGCAACTGAATGCTATGACAATCAAAAATCAATATCCCCTTCCATTGGTCTCTGACATTATTGACAAACTAAAGATGGTAAGTTACTTCACAAAGTTTGACATCCACTGGGGATATGATAATGTACAAATAAAAGAAGGGCATGAATGGAAGGTGGCCATCAAAACAAATTGTGGCATGTTTGAACTGTTGGTAATGTTCTTTGGACTTATGAACTCTCCTGCTACTTTCCAAGTGATGATGAACTCACTCTTCAAAGATCTTCTAGATACTGGAAAGGTTTTCATTTATATGGATGACATCTTGATTGCCACAGCTACTCTTGATGAACACAATGCTCTTGTTGAACAGGTCCTTCAATGTCTCCAAGATAATCACCTCTTCCTTAAACCAGAAAAGTGTTTCTGGCAACAGGAAGAGGTAGAGTATCTGGGACTTATCATTTGACCAGGACACATTGTTATGGGTGTCAAAAAATTGGACAGTATCCAAAACTGGCCTATACCCACCAAATTGAAGGAAGTTCATGCCTTCCTCAGGTTTGCAGGGTTTTACTGTTGTTTCATTTGTAATTTTTCACAATCCACTCAACTGTTACATGATCTTACCAAGAAAGATCAAAGCTGGGTTTGGAGAGAATTACAACATGCTTTCAATTTATTAAAATTGAAGTTCCTTTCATCTCCTGTCCTATTGCCTCCTGACATACAGGCCCATTTCAGATTAGAATGCAACACATCTAAATCTGCTCATGGAGGAGTATTATCCAAAAAAGGAGATGACAGGTTATGGCATCCCATTGCTTATATGTCTATATCTTTTACAGAAGCTGAGAGAAATTATGATATTTATGATCATGAATTGCTTGCCATCATCAAAGCCTTTGAAGAATGGTGGCATTACCTGGGAGGGGCTCCATGTACAATTGAGGTCCTATCTGATCATAAAAATCTTGAAGTATTTCAAGAAGCATGCAAACTCTCTAGATGTCAAGCTAGATGGGCTCTTTTCCTCATCCATTTTGACTTCAGCATCACTCATGTCTCAGGATCCAAAGCAGAAAAACCCCATGCCTTATCTTGACAATCAGATCATGATCAAGGAGATAATGATGAAAAAGATCAAGTTGTCTTACCGGATATATTGTTCACTAAACCATTGACAACTACCATTGACAACTCTGAATATTTTCAAGATATCCAGACTTGCTCTAATTGGGAAGAAGAGGTTTTAGACATCACTAGAATCCTACAGGCCCAAGGGTCTCATCCCACCACAAAGGATTACAGAAACAGTGGAAGATGGGACTTGGAGTAATTTATTACTCAAATTGACTTTATGTCCCAAAGAATCAAATATTATGACATCATATTATCAAGACTCATCATACACCAATATCTATGGGTCATCCAGGGCCAACTCAAAACCCTCAACCTTATTCAACAAACATTTTGGTCACAAAAAATGTGACAACATGTATTCAACTTTGTTGACAGATGCATGATATGCCAACAAAACAAAAACTTACCAAATTGTCCTTCTATTCCCCTTCATCCTGTCATGGCTAATCCCAATGCTCATACTTTCTCTACAGTGCCTATGGATTTTATAACATGACTCCCAATCTCTCAAGGTCATGATGTGATAAAGGGGGTAGTATTAGCCTCTTGCTCCTCCTCTATCACTGCAGAAGAGACAGCACAGTTATATCTCACTCAAGTTTGGAAACAGTTTGGATTACCAACCAAACTTATCTCTGATTGTGGGACCCAGTTTACAGCTCAAACAACTAAAGAATTATGTCATCTTTTAGGTATTCAACAAGCCATTTTGACAGTTTATCATCCCCAAACAGATGGACAGATGGAACATGCTAATCAAGAATTAGAGCAATTTTTATGCATGTTCTGTTCTGCCTGACAAGATGATTGGATTATGCTCCTTCCAGCTGCAGAATTCATGCATAATAACCACCAACACTCCACCATCAAAGAGACTCCATTCTTTGCACTTATGGGCCATCACCCACACTCTATCTCCTTCCAATCTTCTGTCTCTCCTATCCCCTCTATAGCTCAATGACTTCACACACTATCACAATTACATAGTGAACCCCTTGCAGCACAATTGCTTGCCCATTGCACTTGGACCCTCCCTGCATCCCTTCCTTCCTATTGCATTGGAGATAAGGTGTGGCTAGAAGGAAAACACTTATTGGATCCCTTTCCCTCTCTCAAGCTAGCCCCTAAGCAGTATGGCCCATTCTCCATCTCAGCAATAGTTAATCCCATTGCCTTCTGTCTTTGCCCTGCCCCCAATGTGGTGTATTCATCCTGTCTTCCATGCTTTTCTTCTCCCCCCTTATCAGAAAACAACCACCTTTGGTCTGCATCATTCTAGACCTCCCCCTGACCTCATCAATGGTGAGGAGCATACAGAAATTGAGGCTATCCTCCAATCACAGTATTACTGCAATCAACTCCAATACCTCATCCATTGGAAAGGATATCCTTCTCCTGAGGATGAATGGTTGTTACATAAAGACCTCCAACATTCCCCCCTCCTTGTTTCCCAATTTCACCATCTTCATCCTCTTTCCCCTAAACCCTTCTCCATCCACATTCCCCTGTGCTCCCCTTAAAAGGGGGGTGACTCATCTATCTCTTCCTTGTCCTCCTTTGTTCCTTTTTTCTTTTCATGCTCCTCTCCCATCACTCAGTCATACCATTCATCACATCCTCCCTCCCCACCTGCACCCATGGTTCCTCCTCCAGTTTTTGAACCATCTCCTCATCCTTCCCCTTCATTGTCAGTCCAATCAATATTTGATCAATCATCCAAATCATTCTCCTCACACCACACCATCCCCCATTCTTGATTACTATGGATCACTTCCTCTCACCCCTAACAACTGCATTCATCCTACATTTGCCAATATTCCATTTTACCTTCAGTTTGACTTCCAACCCAACTCATATGATCATTTCAAACAAATCTTTCTTTTGTCTTAATTCCCTCCCCTCTGAAGGCTATGATGAAAACATAATGCTCACTTGTCATGTAGTTGTGAGGCACATGCTAAGACAGCGAGGTCACAACTGAAGAGAGGGAGAATTGGCAAGGGATGGAGACAATACACCTTAGAGTAGTCACGCTGTATAGCAGATATCTCAGATGTATAAAGCTAAAGAATTAGCTACTACATGAGGGTCTTTATATACTACAGAGATTGGTGCACAGACCATGTGCTGTCACTGTAGGGCAGGCATATGTAAGTAAGATGCACAGCATCTGTGAGAAGTATCAGTAAGCAATGTGCAGCATTGCACTGCATCAGTAAGTGTCTGTGGGAAATGTAGTCATACGTGTATAGTAAGCAGTCTGATGACTAAATGAATATGAATCATAGATAATCGCGATAAGATCTACTGATGATCAGATAAGATCAGATAAGATATCTCTGGTAGATCTTGAGCGATAAGGATAAAAGAAATCGTAAAATGAAAAGAAAAATAAGTACATCCTGACAGTAGTGTTATGACATGATGCTTCTGCCTTCTTCTGTCCTATATGTATCCTTCCCAACCAACCTCCTCCAGCATTTGTTTGTCAGTTGCCCCCTCCCCCATTCACATTATTTCAAAATCTTCCCCCCAATTTCCTATTCACCACTCTTCAATGTCTTTGTGTATTCACAGACCCTACCATTCCTACTCCCACCATCAATTTAGGAGGAGACCCTCAAGAGCATGCAGAGGCACATGAGTATCCCATGGCACAGAGGACAGAGCAATTTTGCCTTCAACCCCACCTAGATCAAAATGTATCTGATGACTTCACAAATTTACTCCTCTCTCACACCTCAGCCATCTGCATTGACCATGCATTGGTTCATTTGGCAGATCTCAGTGTTACAGCTGATATTGCTGGATATCACTCATATCTCCAATGCATCCAAGCCTTAGAACTGTTTCAAGCACACTTCACCATACTACTCAGTCAATGCTGATGGGAGTTAGCCAAAATTGCAAACAGAAGAGAAAGAGAGACAATAAAGTACTCACCTCAGTAGGTAGAAAAGTGCTGAGGTGGTAGATTAAATAAATGAGTTTATATCAATGTATAAAGCAAAGTTGAAGAGACAACTAAACTATGCTTGAACAAAGAGACATCTAAAAGGAGTAGAATGTGGGTCAAGTACATGGACCCATGTGAGGTCTACTGGTATTAGTGAGAGACCAGTTTGGGGGTAAAGAGGAGGTATGGATGAGGTAAGTAGTATGTCCTAGATTATGTGAAGTGTCTGTATCAGGACTGGAGTCCAATATATCCCATGAGGGAGACTAGAGCACACTCAACTAAGGATCACACCAAAGAAGAGGATATTCCAGCAATATCAAGCTGGGTCTATTCACTATCTACTAGTCTACCTGTATAGTACAGAGTTATGCACACAGACCAGGTGCAGTACATCAGGGCAGGTCAGTAAAGTAGTAAGTGCAGTAAGAGATGGAGCATGCACAGCATGTGTGGACTACCTCTGAGTCTAGACTATAATGACTGTAAGTGACAGAGGATTAGATATGATCATATGTAATCAGATATCAAAAGAAACATTAAAGAAACAAAAGAAATAAATGGGAATAAATGCACCACTAAATAGGTGTCTCACAGTCTGTAAGTGAGTGACCAAATGAGAAAGACCAGCAGGACTCCTAGCAATATTCCCTAGTTCTGTTCATCTGGGACATCCACTAGCCATTACCAAGTGTGATCTTCTTCTAGATGTTCTTTTAGGCCTTTGTTTAGCATCAGCCTCACACCAAGGGGATAAGAAGTTGTTATTGATGGCATCTTCAGTGGAAAAGGAAGGAGGCTGAAAACAGTGAAAAAGTGGAAAAACAGAATGTAAATATAATAAGTAAATAGTTAGTTGTTAAACTATAGTCCATAGGAAATGCAATAACTACCCTGTTAAGTAGTGTATAGTTATCCTATATAACTATGCTGATGACTGTTGTTCTGTTCTGTGTCAGGATGTATGTTAATGAGGTAGAATAAGTTGGAATAGATCAGAATAGGGTGGAGCAAGTTGGAATAAGTATAAATGAAATTGGTGTGTCATAACACTGTCCTCCTTGCCTTCAGATGTTCTCTGTGCAGGTTGCAGGCTCAATCTGCTGCCCTCCCCAGATTCCTATTCATGCTGCCCATCATAGTCATGATCATTACATTTCTTATTGGGCTTGGATTCCAACAAGGCTTTTGAACATAGCAAATGGGATGAACAACATGAATTTCCCACACCTTTAATCTTCTCCTTTCTTTATGCCATCACAGCTCTTTCAGTTCTGTAATTTTGTGACCCACCCACCTCCCTTTTATTTTCAATACCATAGCACTTATGTGCAGTGGTGTCTTGGTCCCTAAAGTCTGCCAGGTTTTATTGAGACATGGCCACTTATTGGCAGCTCAGAATTATTTGGCTCTCCAGTCACTTTTGCATACCACCACCAAATTCGGGAGTGGCATCATTTTCATCAGGATATGCTCATGATCAGTCACATGGCCCCTGATTTGACTGCTGAAAATTCCCCACCCACACAGAATGGAACTCAGGCAAGATCTGTGACTGGAATCACACAGATCCTGTTATTGAAATTCATGTATCTTTCAAACAACTCAGAGCAGCTTACTTAGCCAAAGCACAACCTCAAGAAAGCTTGTCCTCTTGTGTTATACAATCTATTCTGTGTCTCACCTGATCCCTGCCATTGTAAGGGAAGCTCCATCCTCATAGCTGTATCTTTCTACCCTAGCCAGGTAGCCTTTTCCACTGACTCTCATCACCTTCTGTTCTCTTCATCAAATCCATGATGCATTTAATGCTTCACCTTGGACAAATCTTCCATTATAGGCATTTGACCTTGTACTGAGTGTTTACTGAGTGTTGAACCCTTACATCTGGCTTGTTTTTGGGGTTGCTGGGAGGGTAATGTTACAACCACACACTGGCAATGGCCAGTGGTGTTTATTCCCACACATGCCTTATAGGAATGATTTTCTTTGAATATTAGGTTATTGTTCTGTGTACTTCCCTGCAACAGGCTATTGCAGAATGAGCACTTGCCTGCTCACAGTGCAAAACCACCACTGAACTGTCAGCAGTGCCACAGTTTGGCAAGTTATTTATGTAATTTCTTTGGTGACATATAATCAATATTATTGGTGCAAACTAGATTGGCTATAAATCACAAAGTCTCCTGGCACCTGGCTACTTTTTGCCACTGGAGAGCTTCTGTAATCTGAATTATGCGACTAGCACCACTTTTGGGTGGGTATCACCTGCCATGCTAGTACCCTAAGAAAGCGAGGCACCAGCCAATGTAGGTGACAGGCACAAGCCCTCCTTTGTCCGCATTCGATGCACGGTTTTGGTGACGGGATTGACCCATGCTGCCTCCTTGGTCTCCAGCGTCATCAAGTCTGATTGTGGATAATATCATTGCATCAGCGACTTCGAATGGTAGACATAATTATGAGATACTACACACTAGGCTGTATCGTCTCGAAGATCTTCTTCTTAGGATTAAGCTGCGTGAGCGGTATTGCGTCTGCGGGATGAGCAGTATCATATCGATTCCCCGCCTGCATGCAAGGTGGACAGATGAAAACATACTCTCAAAATCCTCGCCCTCGAAGTAGACCCGGTCTCCCGGTTTGGAATTAGGCGGGGGTTGTATGAGCTCTATACCCGCCTCCTTCCCATCTTTTGAGGTGGCCTGGAATACGCCCAAATCGGAATACAAATGTCTATGGATAGGTTCGCTCACTTACTGCAAGGACCATTGCAAAGCTCTTGACGCCGCGCATGTTAGCGGGTTTCAAATTGCACTATCGTCGCAGAAAGACGCTTCAGAAGGAGGGAACCCGTTCTGTAATTTTTGACAGCAACGCACAATGCAAATGAGCCACTTATCCCTCATCTCTTCGATTGGGATATAGTTCACCAAACCAGATACGACCGTCCGCGGGCCTGACTCGCCAAGGTCAACTTGCTGCGAAAACGCGTTTGAGCAGGGGCCAAGCTGCTTGATATCATATCCACGTACCTCAATGTATAGCCCGTCTGCGTCAGGGTGCTTCATCACTGTGTTCGTATGAACATGGGTCGCGAGGTAGGTCTACAGTATGAAGTGGGGGCACACCTTGGATGACATGTCCAACCCGCAAGTCAACCATGGACGGCACAGGCTCTCCCGTATCCTCTCCGGGCGCAGTGGCATCTTTACCCCCGCCACTCGCCTTCTTCTTGCCCCCAACACCGTCTACAACCGCCTCCTTCCCCTTCACTTTCTTTTGCATTTTCCTCTCTTCTGAATCCTGTGCTGTCTTCTCCGGTGCAGACATGGGTATTACTGGAAGTTCTGGTACAGCAGCATCTTTGGCAGGCTTGTCCTTCTTCTTGGGCTCGGACGTCTTGCGCTTGAGCACAGGCGCGTGAGTGAAATCGAGTAAGAGGGGTGCGAAGGCGGGCGCGAGGCCCTCGGCGGCCTTGCGCACCGCGGGAAGCAACTGGATATGGTCAAAGTAACGCGTTAGGGCGGGGTGCGTGAAAAACTGCGCGGGCTGCAGCTGGACCTGACGGAAAATATTGATCAGCTCTTTCGACAACAGGGGTTCAAGGCGGAACAGAAGTGCGTAGTGCGTACAAATGTTGGGTAAAGGGCGCCGTAGAGCGCGACATCGGCCACGGTAGGATAGTTGCTGACGATGTAGGTTTTGGAAGCGAGGTGCGCGTCAAGGTCCTGGCAGGTCTTGCAGCCTGATGATGAACCGCAAGCTGGAGATACTGCACATACCTTCAGTGCCTCGGGCTTGATGATGCCATCCAAAACCTTGTCAAACCAGAGCTTGACTTCCGCACTGTCCTTCTCGCACTTGCCAAAACCCAAGGCGACATCCTGCTGTGTCGCACCCGTAACAAGGTCGCGCAATGGGGGGTGCAGAGACCCTATGACCACTGAAGCAGCCATTGAAAACGATTTAATAAGGTAACAATGTTGGTAGAGCTGGTGCGCAGGAGATCGATGGGAGAAGGAAAGGAGCGAATCAGAATACACATCCTAGACGGTAGACATGTACAAATCAAGTTAGGATCTTCTTCCTGTAAACAGCATTACCACGTGCCTCATATCTTATCTTATCTGCAGACCCTTATCTCAAGAGTAATCTCCCGTATCTCTTTCTTTCTCCCTCACTATGTCTCCAGCTAACGTCACAGCGTCTCTACCGATTATAAACATGGAACCATGGCTTTACCCCAATGCTGATGGCAAAGGCCGTCTCTCTACCGCTGCCGCCCTCCACGCTGCCTGCCTCGAGTATGGCTTCTTCTACCTTGACATCTCTTCTTATATCGACCCTTCCGAGCCAGAGGAGCTCGCTCGCCTGGCAGGTGAGTTCTTTGCTCTCCCGCAGGCTGAGAAGGACAAGCTCTGCATGAGCAACCAGGACCACACACGCGGTGCGCCGTCCTTTTCTTCTCCCTCGCAGCCCTAGCACTGATTTTCCAATGACAACTCCTCAGGGTATGCCCGCCTAAAAGCAAATGTCACAAATGGACTCGCAGACAACCACGAGGGGCTCGATTTCTACCGCCCCGTTGATGCACCAGACAGGGCGCGCGCGCTGTGGGGCGAGAACCAGTGGCCTCAGATACCAAGCTTCCGCGAGCGGTACGAAGCGTGGGTCGCGAAAATGATGCACCTAGGGCTCGTCGTGATGGAGGTGTACGTATTCTCTACTGCTTCTGGTACCCCTCACGCTGCTCAACGTGTCTCATTCACCCCAGGATGGCCGTCGGTCTCGGTATGACACCCGCAGAGTGGAAGGAGCTCTGCGGAGAGATCGATGACAGTTTCTGGTCGATGCGAATCATCGGTACAGCCCCATGCGTGCACACGTGTATGTCTGCAGCCGCGTTGATAGTCCCTGCGCCACAGGATATCCCCCGTTACCCAACGAGGAGACCGGATTTTCCTGCGGCGCTCACTGGTGCGCCCTCTCTCCGCCCATCTCTCTCGCAGCTGTCTCTCACCCGTGAAATATATATACTGTAGTGATTATGGCTGCCTCACGTATGATTGTTGTCTTCTTTTCCTCTGCCCGTCTCTCACGCCGTGTCATACCGTCAGCTTTCTCTGGGCAGACCCAACGCCCAACGCGCTGCAGGTCTTCCTCCCGCAGCCATTCGTAGCCGTCGAGCATGACAACCCTGTGTCCCCAGAAAATGGGCTTGAGGAGGGGGTCTGGATCAGCGCTGACCCGCGACCAGGCTGTGTAGTGTGCAACATCGGCGCCAGTATGTCCTCTGTTTCATCACATCCGCGCACATGCTGTGCTGACGCACTTTCTAGTGGTCGAGATCTGGACGAACGGGCTCTACAAGAGCACACTGCATCGCGTCATCCATCGCAGTTCTAACTACCGGTATCGTGTTCCATTCTCTCCTTCCCGTCTCCGTTTTCTGACCTCGACGTTCCCTCATCCACACTCACACGGATTGCCACACAGTATATCGTACGCACTTCATCTTCACCACTTCTCTTCATCCAGCCGCACTGACGTACCGCTCCAGCATCCCTTTCTTCTTCGAGCCGAACTTCACGGCGCACATCGCGCCGCTACCGGCCGCCTGCCGCCTGCAGAACGGCCTGAAGGATGGGTGCACGCAACCTGCATCCAAGACATATGAGCCGGTTGTGTATGGTGACTACCTCCTCCACAAGGTGGGCTCGAATTTTGCAAAAGGGGGTGGGAAGTATGACAACTAGTGTGCACTGTAATGTTTCATTTTCTGCAGTCATTGCCTATGATCACCTGTCTGTATAACATGCCTTTGTATCTGCTCCCCCAGTATTTTCATCTTCATCTCTCAACTTTTCTTGTAGATATGCTGAATTGTTATAGAACCTATCCCAGAAGTATTGAAGTGCTAGTCCAACAATGGAGGTACTCAACATAGCTCAGGCAATGGGCATGAGGAGAAGAGTGGGGAGGGTGGTGCATTAAGCCTGTGACCTGCACAGATGACACCTGAGGGCAAGGAGTGTGCAGCTGGTGAGGCTACTGAGAGGGTGCACAGAATGGAGCCCCAGCAGAGAGCACCCATAATGACTTGAAGCTGGTGTCAGGCCACCTTCTACTCTCCTATTTTTCTTTATATTTTCCCTATTTTTCCTATACTTATATTGCCACTAATACTCTTATTGCTCTTGATCTAGTGAAGTGATCTATTCAGTCTTTTCATTATCTTGTGAGGATTCATCAGCTGATGATGTGCATGTCATCTGATCTTTGATTGGTCTGATTATGAAGTGCTTATGACTCACACTCTCACACTTGCTTCAGAGTATCACCAATCTTTCCCACACCTACTGTGGACATCAGTTGGCCTCTTAACAATTGGTTTCTATCTATAACTTTACTGTGCAGCCTTTGCTAGTTCATTGACCTGCCCTAGAGTATCATACTATATATACTGTACAACTCCTAGTGATATTCCCCAGTTCTGATCATCTGGGATATCCACTAGTTTAAGTGTAATTGTCCTTTTTGTCTCTTTGTTTTAGTTGTTCAGCTTGACTCAGTATCTACCTCACAGCTGGATAGTAAAGGGCACAGTGAGAGGGCAAGGTGTTGGTTTTTTCATTACTGTATGATGCTGATCACACTGTTTACTTATTAAGTATACTTATCTCTATCTTATCTTATTGGTATTTCTTTTCTCTTTATAGTTTGAGCTCCTCTTAAACTCTATCCTGCTCTTACTATATCTTCTTTACTTTGTCTTTGTCTCACCTCAGCACTTCTGCATGTGCTGAGGTGAGTATCTCTTCTACTCTCTGAGTTCTCTTCTGACATACCTGCTCTATGCAGCTCTCTCTCTTCTGTGTACCCTCTACCCTCTGGTACACATCTTCTCTATCTTACAGCTCTCTCTCTAGCTATCTTTAGCTATCTCTCTAGCTGTCTATCTAGCCCTCTGGACTGCTGTCCTCTTGGCTCTTTTATCTCCACCTGGGCTCACAAGCCTATCTCAATGCAATGATGTTCAACCTGCTGTTTGCCACTTTGCCCATGTTTCAATACAAGGTAGATGTGACAGAGAAGTGCAGTATATTTGGCAGAAAGTGGAAAAGCTGAAGTGAGGGAGCATGTGTAGTGTGGTGTGTATACTACAGGAGAATAATGATGATGGACAAAAGTGTTGATTTTCTACATGTTGCTAAGAGTGGCCTATTGGATGGCCTTGGGGTAACAAGATAATTGGTGTAGATATGTCTGATGATGATGAGGAGTGGGATCAATGAGATAATGATGAGAACAATTGCTCTGATGATTATATGAGGATCCAGGGTAACAAAATGTAATGATGTCTTTATTGAAACATGAGGTTGAGAGTGTGGTGGCCAAGGTGACAAGAGGCCCCACTAGACAAAGGTGGGGTTGTTGGAGGATGGTGTGTATAAGATATAGAAGGCAACTATCATGATGATGAGGACAGGATAGGCACAGACAAAGACAAGAAGAGTGGTGTACATGTTGTATGACTGCAGAAAAAAAGAAGAGAGAGTAAGGACAGGACAATGCAGACTCAGAGTGAGCAAGAGTAGAGAAAGTCTGCTTATTTATTCACAACCACTAGAGACTGCCCTTTATACAAACTGAGGGTGCACACAGACCAGCTGACAAATAAACTAGGGGGCATGGGTGCTGGAGAAACAGTGCTATGATCAGATAATCAACAGTCTTAGTGACACTTAGTGACTTTAGAGATCTTAGATCAAGTGCAGTATAGGAGAATCCCTAGATTGCAAAGTTGACAAGACTGGGGTTTAAGACTGCTCACTAGTCTTGCAACTACTTATACTAAAGAGAATGTCCTAAATATAGTATGAAACAATAAGGTTCACAGATTAATGAAGATTGCATAGCAATCAACAAAGTCATGTGACTGAGAACACATTCATCATAAACTACAAGTAAGTAGCCACAGGTGCAACATGAACAAGAAGCAAACAAAGGTAAAATGAGATGGGTCCTTGCTAATTGTATAGTGGTAGTCCTTAGCAAGTAGATGTAAATAAATAAAGAGAGATAAATGAAACACTTATAGTACTTGGAGTTAACTCATGGCTGAGTATGTAAATACTGTAGTACTATAGGGGAAAAGAGATATAGCACTTACTATAAAGTGGAGCTAAGCTCACAGCTGTAGTTAATGTTACACTTTATGGTAAGTAAGATTTTAAAAAAGGAAAAAAAAAGAAATAAGTTTGTTACAAGGTGCCAAAGCAAGTGCCTCATAACACATGTGCTATTTGCTCTTTCAGACACCCATGCCCTGTACTTTATTTGTCAGCTGGTCTGTGCACATTTGTATCTTACACATAAGGGTTCACTGTAGTGGCTCTGTGTCCTTAGGTGGACATCTTTGATGAAACTCAATCATATGCAAGAGTGAGTGTAATTTTTTGTACTACTGTTACAAGTCTTTGGAGTATGTATATATACCAAGATAGTAAATGCACAGGCCATTGTGACTACTTGTGGCTGAGAGTGTGTATTACAGTATAAGTGCAAAGTGAACCAGAAGTGTTCATCATGCCCCCTTACTGGGAATGCAGCTCTATAAGACCAAGATTAGATTGATGTTATGAGGCACTTGCTTTGGCACCTTGTAACACATTTGTTTGTTTGTTTTTTCTTTTTCTTTTCTACTTACTATAAGTGTAGTATTAACTACAGTTGTTGAGCTTAGCTCCAAGTTCTATAAAGCCTTTCTTATCCTTTTATTTATTATAACATGTACTTGCTAAGGACTACTACTATACAATTAGCAAGGACTTCCTCATTCATCTTTATTTACCTTTGTTTATCTCTGATTTCACTTGTGCTTGTGGCTACATTTACTTTAGCTTACTATGGATGTGATTTGGTCACATGATCTTGTTGATTGCTGCACAATCATCATTGATCAGTGAACCTTATTTACCTTTACTATTCTTAGAACTCCAATTTTGTATAAGTAGTTGAAAGCTTGGTGGTCTTAAACCCCAGTCTTGTCAACTTTGCAATCTAGGGATTCTCCTATACTGCGCTTGACCTAAGCTTGCTACAACCTCACTTTATTCCTCTAAGAACTAAGTCTAAGATCTCTAAGTCACTCTAAGTGTTGCTAAGACATCCTAAACTCATCATCCTGGATCCTCATTTAGTCATTGGTGGTATCATCCTCATCACTATCTCATTGATCCCAATCTTCATCGTCATCAGGAATATATCAAGCACATACCAACTACCTTGTTACCAGGGGTATAGTTATTGCAAACCTTCCCTAAGACCATCCAATAGGCTGCTCTTAGCAATTGATGGGAGGTGAAAGATGGAAGAGGGAGGGTTTAGCAAGAGTATCTTGTTGTTTTTTTGTGGCCATTGCATCTACAGGATGCTGTGCATACCATACTTACATGCTGTGTATGTCCTATCCTATCCTATCCTATCCTATCCTATCCTATCCTATCCTATCCTATCTTATCCTATCCTATCCTATCCTATCCTATCTTATCATTCCTTTACCTCCTCTACTGGTGATATATGTGAGGCTGACACTAAGCAGTGAGGTCACACAAGGATACCAAAGGGAAAAACAAAGGATGTGATAGCACAAGTGCTAAGAGTGGCCTATTGGATGGTCTTAGGGAAGGTTTGTGATAATTATACCCCTGGTAACAAGGTAGTTGGTATGTGCTTGATATATTCCTGATGACGATGAAGATTGGGATCAATGAGATAGTGATGAGGATGATACCACCAATGACTAAATGAGGATCCAGGATGATGAGTTTAGGATGTCTTAGCAACACTTAGAGTGACTTAGAGATCTTAGACTTAGTTCTTAGAGGAATAAAGTGAGGTTGTAGCAAGCTTAGGTCAAGCGCAGTATAGGAGAATCCCTAGATTGCAAAGTTGACAAGACTGGGGTTTAAGACTGCCAGGTTTTCAACTACTTACACTAAAGATGAGTCCTAAAGATAGTACAAAACAATAAGGTTTACAGATCAATGATGATTGTGAAGCAATCAATGAGATCATGTGACTAAGGACACATCCATAATAAACTAAGTAAATAGCCACTAGTGTGAAGACACATAAAGATGAGATGGGAATGAGTCCTTGCTAATTTTATAGTAATAGTCCTTAGCAAGTAAATAAATAAAGATAAAGGGAAAATGAGATGCCTTATAGTACTTGGGAGTTAAACTCACCATTTAGTATGTTAATACTATAGTACTATAAGGGAAAAGAGATAGAGTCCTTACAGTAAGTAAAGTGGAGCTAAGGTCATAGCTGCAGTAAATAATACTACACTTTACTAGTAAGTAAGATAAAAAAAGAAAAGAAACCTATTATGAGGTGCCTAGGTAAGTGCCTCATAACACATATGAGATTTGTGCATTATTCTGACTTCTGTTTCCAGACCTCAAGGCACACTGTACCCACCCACACACCCATGTTGCCACTGTGTCAACAGTGCACAGCCCCCTGCTTGCCTGCCCACATGTGCACTGCACCACCACCATACCAGCATGGCACATGTGAGGCTGATGCTAATGTTGAAGCTGAACAACTGAAGAAATAACTAAAACAAACAAAGGATGAATCACACCTCAAAGCTAGCAGATATCCCAGATATATTAGTGTATAGTAGAAGAGAGAAGAGAATTGGTACTGTACCTAGCAGATATTCCAGATGATTAGAACTGGGGGATAAACACTAGGAGTCATATAGTATATATAGTACTGTACTCTAGGGCAGGAATATGAGCTAGCAAAGGCTGTGCAGTAGAGATAATAATAGTATCCAATCATAAAGAGGATGACTGATGTCCACAGTAGGTGTGGGAATGATTGGTGATACTCCACAGTAACAGTGAGAAAAAGAGTCATAAGTACTTCAAAAGTGGGCCAATCAGAGATTGGACAACTGGTGCATCATCTGCCAATAAAGACAAACAAGATTAATGCATGACTGTGAGAATTGCTTTGATAGATCATGAGTGATTATAAGATCTATAGTGATTGAGACATAAGAAAAATAGGAAAAATGAAGAGAAAAATAAGGGAAATAATAGCAGCCTGACAGCACAGCAGCTTACTGCCTTGCTGCCAGTATCCACTCAAGATGATGTGGGCAACTGGTACATATGTCCTCCTGTGCCCACCTGTGCACCCATGTCACTACTGTGCCAACAGTGCACAGCCCCCTACCTGCCCATGCCACCACTGTATGAACAGCATGTGGCCACCACCTGGCCACCCATGCTGCTGCTGTGCCAATACAGCATGGCCACCACCTCCTCACCCATGCCACCACTGTACCAGCACAGTGCAGCAACATGCCTACCTGCCCCACCCACATCCACTCAAGATGATGTGGACAATTGGTACATTCCTCCCTCCCCTCTTCTTCTCTCCCTCTCCCTCTCCCTTTCATGCTCTCTGTCCCTCTCACCTCCTTCTCTCTCCTTTTCCACACACTCCCCTGCCTCCTTCCCATGCCACTGCTCAATGCAGCACAGCTACTGCACTCAACATGCATGCCTGTGTGCATGTGCACACCATGCATAATGTGCTCAACACTGCATTTGGGCCCCAGATGCTGCACTGGCATGTGCCAGCAGATGGACATAATGTGCTCTTTTTCCTTTCATTCTTCTTCAACTTACATAGAAGAACTCAACTTCCCATATGTTCTATCAACAGAACTATCAATTACATTCAACTTTGTGCCTATTGTATATCTACTTCTATTTGGATCCATCATTATTTCCTTTTATTCTCTGTTGCAATATATATATACAACTGCAGCCATGTCTTATTAGTTAAAGTTACAATGCAACACATATTTACTCTATCTCAACTTTTTGCAAAATTCTTGGTGAGTTCTGTTGATACAATATTATTCAACAATATATTGTGCAGAATGTTCATAATATGTTTTTTCTGTGTTTTTTCTATGACTTCAACTCCTGAATGCTGCTGCATCTGCTGGAGATAGCAATTGGTTGTGCCAGTGAACAACATGCCTGCAAGTGTAGGCAGCATGTGTGCAGGTGCAACCAGCACACTGATGAGTGCATGCACAGACTCTCTCTGATTTTTGGCTACCCAATACACTTTGGCAGTGCCAGCAGGCCTACAATTTCAGTTTATGCACACATCCCTTAATGCTTTGTTGGCACCAATTACTATATTATTTCTCTTTTCTCTTTTACTTTTACTATCACTATCATGTATCCACATGGTGCCATGATCCCCTCTTTGACACATCTCTCACTTTTACTACACAATTTTCTGATTTGATACCAGACACTTTGGCTTCACCCATGCTCTGACACCATGCAATATATGACCATCTCGACTGCATAAAAGGAGGCTAGGGTGTCCATCACTCAATACCTGTTCTGTATGCAGATTGATAATAATCTTACTCTGTTCTCATCCTCTCCTTCATGCTTGATGACTGGAACCCATTGGTCATCATTGATTGGGCCATTGTTCCTTTCTCATTCCTTTGGCTACATAGGTCCATTGGTTTTCCAGTCTACCATCATAACCATAACAGTTAGCAAACTGTAATATTTGTATTTTGCATTTTGTTTTCACAGTTGAAGAGGTGTCTCCATTTCCTTAAATTGATTTAGGGTGACCAATGATTATTATTAGAGATGGGGATCCTGCTGCTCATCATTTATTGTGCCATTTTCCTTTCTCAACCTCTCATTCTTCAATCTTGAACTCATATGGATATAGGTGCAAAACATCCAGATGTATGGAAAACCTGTACCTGTGGCTACATGGATCCATAGGTTTTCCAGTCAATGATGGTAACCATGCAGTTGATGTTTCTGTTTTTCCCTTTGCTTTCACAGTGTAACAGTCATTTTTCTGTCCTTCCATTTATTTGCAACCTACAATACTACAATTGTGTGTATGGGTTTTCATGTGATAAACAGTGATGGTCATTAGGGAACTAGGGATGGGGATGGGGATAGGACAGGGACATTGGTGAAGAATGTTGCAACTCATTTAACTATGTCTGATGGCTGGAGAGGCAATTGGAATTGGTCTGTAGGTTGGGGTTGATTGGCAAATTGGACTTGGTCTGTAGATAGATAAGGTATTGTTTCCTTTTATTCTCTGTTGCAACAACCAATGTATACTTTCACAGATGGTGTCTTATTACTCCATGTTGCAATGCAACAGGTTTTTACACTAAGGGAATGTCCTAAGTATAGTACTAGGCAATAAGGTTTGAGGATCAATGAAGAGTGTGTAGTGATCAATGTGATCATGCAACTAAGGATGCATCTATGATAAACTACAGATAAAGTAGCCACTAGTGTGAAATGAACATGAGATAAACAAGAGGATAAGAGAATAGAGTCCTTGCTATAAGTTTGATCCTAAGCTCACAGCTGTAGTTAATACTATGTTTATAGTAAGTAAGATAAGAAACAAAAACAAAAACAAAAAGGAAATGTATGTCTGATGTGAGGTGCCAAAGCAAGTGCCTCATAACAGCCACTGCATGTACACTTCTTTTTCAAGATTGCCATTAATGAAAGTATGAGGGATGTCAATAGAATGGAGATGAAGGCCATCTAAACCTGCTAAGGTGAGAATTGTCCTGATGGCTGCAGACTTAGCTGTTAGTGCAAAGGTTTCATTAAAGTTGAAGCCAGTCTTTAGCTAAAACCATTTGCAACCAGTTAAGCCTTGTACCTCTCAATAGATCTATCAGCATTCCTCTTGACTTTGAATACCCATCTCAAACCAATGACTTTTTGCCCTTGAGGCAAGTCAGCTAGCTCTCAAGTGCCATTTCAACTATGAGCATCAAGTTCTTCTTTGGCAGTTATGTCCACTGTTTTGCATATGAGAATACCATAGTCTGCCTATGGGTAGAATGTTCAGGGCCTAATGCAGCTGCAAAGGCACACCAGATCTGTGTAAAATGTGCCAGGAAACTCTTCATCTTTGTCTTCTTCTATTTTGACTTGAATATATTCTCCTCTTCCCTAGAGCTTTCAATGATGGGTGCAGACTCTCTATGAACTTTCTACCACTCCCAGAGCATGACACTCTAGTGCTATGATGCAGGGGTGTAGCCTTAGGTGCAGGAGAAGAGGTAGGGGAAGTAATAGGAGTGTGAGGGAGATTAAGTTGAAGTCAAAGGTGTGGCAGAAGCAGGATGTCAGGCTGCCATTTATTTCCCTTATTTTTCTCTTCATTTTCCATGTTTTCTATTTATATCATACCAATCTTCATATCATTCATGATCTAGTGGAGTGATCTATTCAGTCTTATGTTTATCTTATCAGGGTTCATGATGCATTTGTCATCTGATTCTAAATAGGCCTGATTATGAAGTATTTATGACTCTTTTCCCATCTAGACTGTGGATGCTCATTTAGCTTTCACACACATGCTGCAGAGTATTACCAATCTCTCTCACAGTTACTGTGGACCTTACTCCTTGTCTTGTGAGGGCATTTACCCATTGGTTACTATTTACAGTATGACTGTGCAGTCCTTATGACTTCATAGGCCTGCCCTACATACTTGTACTATATATACCATACAACTCCTAGTGATATTCCCCAGTTCTTATCACCTGGGATATCCACTAGGTACAGTGCAAGTTCTCCATTCTATTAAATTAAATTAATAATGTTAAAGAAAATATATTCTCTCTTTCACTATACACTAATATATATCTGGGATATCTGCTAGTCATAGCCAGTGTGTCCTCCCAAGTTTTCTTTTGTTTTAGTTGTTGTTCAGCTTGACTACCATCAGCCTCACACAGGATCATCCAAAGATGAAGTCAATGAAGTAGGGGATGAGGAGGGCTTGCTGGAGCAATTGGAGGTGCAGGTACAACAGGACTAGGAGCTGAAGAGTCTGTGTCAAGATCAAGATCAACCATCCTCCTCCCTTGATCTGGCACAGGCTATGAAGGTGTTGAAGGGACAGCAAGGGATGGTGAAGGCAAAATAGGGGCATCCTTCCTAGCTAGGAAGTATCTTTCAGTGGATTCAGCTCTTTCATTAATACAGGAAGTCTCCAAAGTCTGGTCCCAGAAGTTCTAACCTTTGTAGCATGCTGGGTAACCAATAAAGTGTTGGTTTCAGCCCAGGGACCTCAGGGGACAATGAGGGAAAGGAAGTGAACTGGCCAGGAATTGAACACAGGACCTCCCACATACTAGAAGGGTGCTCTAACCAACTGAGCTACCAGTCCTCATATAGGGCAAGGTGAGTTAACCACAAGATGGGCTTTCCTTGACTACCAACATTAAAACAGCTTTCCACATATGAGGCCCTAGACTGTTCCTCTGGTCCCTCTGCACATACACATAAGCAGTGGAACCACAAACTCAACAATGGGAGACATTAGGCTTCTTCTTGTGCCATAACTTGAAGGGTGTGGTAGCTTTAGGGATTGCTGAGGTGAGGAGGCAGTTCCAGACATGAACATAAGACACTAGGGCTTCTCCCTAAAGTGACAAAGGCAAGCCAGACTCAGTTAGCATTGCAGTGCCACCCTCTGCCATAGTCCTGTTAGCTCAGCTATACCATTCTGCTGAGGCCTATTTCAAACAGTGTGTTGTTGAATGATGCCTGCATCTGTTACTGTTGACTTTTCTGTGCATACTACATTATTCCATTTGGTGATTGCTCTTTCTCTCCTTACTACATATGCATGTACATTTACATACTCATTACATACATCACTTCTTCTGCAGACTACCTATTTCTCTGCACACACTCCCAGTCCACTCCTCACTCTGGGACGACATGTGTCCCTCCTTCATATGGTAGTTGTTGTACTTTACACTTTATTCTCCACCCCAACTCTACCTGCACTTACTATATAAGATGGACACACTACTGTACTACTCCTCAGATGTCTTCTACTGTGTCTGAGTGAGTACTCCTCTCTACCCCAACTTCTCATCCTCTTACCACTATACTGCGGTGTACTGTCACCATGTTGCCTCACAACTCTTGTGTTAGTGACCACATACTCATGCTGCAGCTATGCTTGCAACCTTCTCCCCATCCAGGGATACACTTACTCTTTTCTTATCAATCATACTCTTTGTTGTTGCCTGCCCAGACCTGCATGCATAGTTATGAGGCACTTGCTTAGGCACCTCATAATGGGTTTCTTTTTTTTTCTTTCTTTTTTTATCATACTTACTATAAGTGTAGTCTTAATTACAGCTGTGAGCCAGCTCCAACTTATAGTAAGGACTCTATCTCTTTACCTTTACAGTACTATAGTATTTTCATACTTAGCTGTGAGCTTAGCTCCAAGCACTGTAAAGCATCTTTATATTTCTTTATTTATCTACATTTACTTGCTAAGGACTATTACTATACAATTAGCAAGGACTTATGATATCTCATCTCTTGTTCATCTTTGTTTACATCTCATTCACTTTGCACTTGTGGCTATTTGCTTAGCTTACTATGGACACATCTTTAGTCACATGATCTGTGAACCTTATTGTTTAGTACTATCTTTAGGACTCATCTTTAGTATAAATAGTTGAAAGTCTGGTGGTCTTAAACCTTGGTCTTGTCAACTTTGCAATCTAGGGATTCTCCTATACTGTGCTTGATCTAAGCTCACCTTCCTCTTGCTTTCTAAACTCTAAGAACTAAGTCTATGATCTCTAAGTCACTAAGCATCCCTAAGACATCCTAATCTTGTCATCCTGGATCCTCATTTAGTCATCAGTGGTATCATCCTCATCACTATCTTGTTGATCCCAATCTTCATCATCATCAGGAATGCTTATCAAGTGTATCAAGCACATAACAACTACCATGTTACCAGGGGTATAATTATCACAAACCTTCCCTAAGACTGTCCAATAGGCCACTCTTAGCAGCATCTGTGGTAAACTGTAGGGAAGCAAGCATTGGACATATATTCACCACCTGTTGCAATGCACCTATTTTGTTTTCATTTATTTCAACTTACTCCAACTTACTTACTCCACCCTATTCCAACACATCTTGACTTACTCCATCTTACCCACATGCACTCTGACACAGAATGGAATGACAGACATCAGTATAGTTATATAGGATAACTATATGCCACTTAACAAGAGTAGTTACTTACATTTTATATGGACAATAGTTAGTTAAACAACTATTTATCAACTCTCTTCATACTTATGCTCCACAATTCCACCTTTGTCCTACTTCCTTGTCCTCTGCCAAGATGTTACCAATAACAAACCTCCTATCCCTGCAGATTATCACATATACATAGAAGGATGTCTCTAACATTAGCTGGAATTTTGGTAGAGGCATTCTAAAATGTTCCAGTCTTCCTCCCCTCAGTAGAGTACAGACCATTGTAGACTTCTGCAGAATGTGCCAGAACATTGTAGCACATGGCAGAAGACACCCTGATCATGTATCTTACTATGTATATACAGGGGCCAGCAAAATAGGAACCCCCCTAAGCTTGTCCACTTTGCAATCTACTAGCTTATCCTCTTACTGTCAAGTGCTTCATCCTGAAACTTCTGTTTTACTATCTGCTTCATTGCTGCATACTATTATCACCTCTATCAATCTCATTGGTCATAATAGTCCGTCCCCCTGTCACATTATGGTATGCTATCACTTTGTTAGCTGTAGCTACTCCTCCACTTCCACCTCTGCTCCACTCTGTAGTTAGTTAGCAGCCTGAGAGCAACCTTTGCAACCCAAGGGGTCAACCCTTAGCACCACCCTTGTCATCTTGAAGAGTCTTGATTTTTTCTCCATGGTGGTTTTTGGCATAAGCTTTGTAGGCTTTGAAGGTATCAAAAGTGTCCAATTCTGACCTCAGTGGAAAGATAGCACAAAAATGAGTGTAGTGACCAATGAAGGACACTCAATGGTGAAAAACAGAGTGGGTATGAACAGGAAGAGGATGATGCAAGTCAGAATGAACAAGCTTGAGAGGATGTGGAATGTGAATTTGTGACAAAGGGAATAGATTGGCATGCATCATGCCAGCTAAGCAGGGCTCACAAACTGGGTCAGGAGGTGAAGAGGACTATATCACAAGCCCTGAGATGAGATTTTCCTTGATAATGCACTCTATACCTCCATAGTGATGGTGGTAGAGTCTCCTATGCCATAGGGAAGTGTCTATAGGCAATATCAATGAAGCTAGATCAGAGTTCACTACATGGGGTGGAATAGGAGTGGTAGAGCCTTTGAGATATGCACATTTTGAAGCATTAACCCTTGCTGTGAATAGGACTGAGCCATTGCAAAGGAAGTTCATGACTGTTTCAAGAATGACAACTGAGAACTACTTGTATTGAGTTAGGAACAAGACAGATAGGAGGTTGTTGTGAAAGTCAGGGACATGTCAGACATTGGTGAACTTGAAGGGACAAAGCTTTTGACCATCTACCTCTGGAACAAATATGACAATGCCAATACCTGCAGAGTAAACAATATTGTTGTCTGCTAGTTGAACTGGGACTCTATGAGGGAGATAATTTCAGAGCCAGTGTCAATGAGATGTCATGTGAGATATAGCTCCTGTATCAGCCCACCAGAGAGTATCATAATTAGAGAAAATGGGTGTTATTGATGATAAGTGGGGCTCCAAGGGTGGTACTTGCATTACCAGCAAACTGTGAGTGAAAGTCCATCTTGCAAAGTTAAGGCTGAGATAGAGTTGATGAGATAGTGGTTTTCTAGAGCAAGAAAAAACTAAGTAATTTCAATGAAACTTGATATAGAAGTAGATGTACTGGTAATAGTGTTGTTATTATAAGGTTCTTTGGCATCTCTCTTCTATTTCTCTATTTCTGCATTTCCAGCTTCTTACTTATATTTACTGATATCTTCACTTGTGCTCATGTGTTTAAGTTCTAACTCTGCACATACTGTTGTTATTATAAGGTTATTCACCAACTCTCTTCTTCATTCGCTATTTCACATTTCCAGACTTTGTGTTACATTTACTTATATCTTTCCTTGTCCTCATGTGTTTAAGTTCTAACTGTTAATATCAGCCCAGGGACCTCAGGGGACAATGAGGGAAATGAAGTCAACCAGCTGGGAATTGAACCCAGGACCTCCCACATACTAGAAGGGTGCTCTAACCAACTGAGCTACCAGTCCTTGTATATGTTAAAGGACAATAAGGACTTGTGGTATTGCAATGGAGAGTACTCTAGACACTACACTAAGTGGGGGACTGAAGTCCGAAGTGAGCAACTAGAGAAAGAACTAGTTGCACCACTGAGGATTCCTTTAAACTGTGCGTAACTGCGGAGTATGAACTATAAGAGTGTGCCACAGGTGTGGGTAAAGTATGAAGCCAAACACATGAGCACAAAGAAAGATATAAGTAAATGTAACACAAAGTCTGGAAATCTTGAGATAGGAAAATAAGAAGAGAGTTGGTGAAGAACCTTATATAACAACAGTATAGGGCAAAGTGGGGTAACCATGAAGTGTTGCAAGATGGGCTTTGTTTGATTACCAACACCAACTCAGCACATACATAGTGTACACAGTTATAGTTCATACTTTGCACTTACACATATGATAAGAGAGTTCCTGGTGGCACAACTTCTTTCTTTGGTTGCTCATCTTGGACTCCAGCTCTAGTCCCCAACTTAGTGTGGTGTTTGTAGTGCTCATTGATCAATCCACAAGTCACATTATCTTGAAGTTTAATGGAGGGACAATCTACAGGATGCCCAAGCTCCTGCAACAAGTTCTGCATCCACAGCATCTCCTTGCCTGCTTCAACAGCTGCAATAAACTCTGCCTCTGTAGTTGAAAGAGCTACAAGTGACTGAAGCTTAGAGCTCCAACTCACTGCACCTGCCCCAATGCATAGGAGATATCCTGAAGTTGATCTGCTACTGTCTGGGTCTCCACTATGATCAGCATCAGTGTAGGTAATGAAGGGCTCTTGAGATCATGAAGGGGAGGGTGCATACATAAGCTTCAAGTTGACTGTGCCCTTGAGATATTGAAGGAGGTGCTTCACTGCTTTCCAATGCTCCATTCTGGGGTTGTTGTTGAATCGACAGAGTAGTGAGACAGTGTGGGAGATGTCAGGGCAAATAGAAGTGGCAAGATAGAGCAGGGCACCTGCAGCAGAGACATAAGGGACATCCTTCATAGCTACAACCTCCTGGGGAGTCTTCAGAGACATGTGCACTGAATGTTGAAGTCCTGGCTGCATGGGTGTTGGGACCAGCTTGCAATCTTGCATACTGAAGTGTTTGAGTATGTCCAGTATGTACTGGCATTGACAGAGTGCAATAGGATGATTTAAGTGATCCTGAGTGATCTGTATGCCAAGCAAGAATGAAGTGGCTCCTAAGTCCCTAAGATGAAAATGTGAAGACAACTGCTTAATGACTGATTGTATGGCTTTGAGGGAGTTGGAGGCAAGTGTGATGTCATCTACAAAGACTGGGAGGATGATCTGCACACTGTCTTTGCTAAAGACATAGATGCTAGAGTCAACTTTAACACACTTGAAGCCTAGATCAATCAGGACAGACTGCAGCTTCTGGTACCACATATGAGATGCTTGCTTAAGGCCATAGATAGACTTCCAAAGCTTCAGGACTTTGTGAGGACTCCCCAGAGCAAATCCTTCAGGCTGCTGCATGTAGACTTCTTCATTGAGATCCCCACTGATAAAGGCATGAGAGATGTTGATAGAGTGAAGGTGAAGGTCCTGTAAGCATGCAAGGATGAGAATAGTCCTAATTGCTGCAAACTTAGCTGTAGGAGCAAAGGTCTCATTGAAGTCAAAGCCTGGTCTTTGGCTGAAGCCCTTTGTGATGAGCCTAGCCTTGTACCTCTCAATGGAGCCATCAGCATTCCTCTTCACTTTAAAGACCCATCTGCAACCAATGACTCTTTGGCTGGGAGGGAGAGTAACAAACTCCCAAGTGCCATTGCAACTGTGGGCATCCAGTTCTTCAGCTGCTTGTGTCCACTGCTTCACATCAGAGCATCCCAAAGCTTGCCTGTAGGTAGATGGTTCTGCACCCAATGAACTGGTGAAAGCTGATCCCGGATAAGTGAAAAATGTGCCAGGGAACTCCTCTTCTTCAGCATCTTCTAGTTTGACTTCAGCTTCATCTTGATCCTCTTCTTCAGAGCTCTTGAGAATTGGTGTAGGCTCTCTATGCATCTTCCACCACTCTCCATGAGCTCTCCTTTCCCTAGTACTTGTTGTTATTAAAGGTTCTTCACCAACTTTCTTATCTTTGGATTTGCAGACTTTGTGTTACATTTACTTATATCTTTATTTGTGCTCATGCGTTTGACTTGTTACTTTACACGTACATGTGGCACACTCTTATAGTTCATACTCCGCAGTTACGCGCAGTTTAAAGGAGTCCTCGGTGGCACAACTAGTTCTTTCTCTAGTTGCTCACTTCGGACTTCAGGTACTGTACTTATGACTCTGTCTCTTGTTTCTCTAGTTGCTCACTTCGGACTTCAGTCCCCCACTTAGTGTGGTGTCTAGAGTACTCTCCATTGCAATACCACAAGTCCTTATTGTCCTTTAACAGTACTATGATGCACAGGTGTAGCCCTAGGTGCAGGAGTAGGAGAAGGAGTAGGGGCAGGGATAAGAGACTGTGTTGAAGTTGAGGGAGTTGCAGAAGTGGGGTCTTCTAGAGATGAAGCAGATGAAGCAGGAGATGATGGAGGGCTATCTGGGTCAACAGGAGGTGCTGCAGGTGTAGTAACAGGAGTAGAAGAGTCTGTGTCAAGATCAGAATCAAAAGACTTCACCCCTGGAGCTGGCACAGACTCAGAATTCGAAGGGGGAGTGACAAGAGATGGTAAAGGAGCTACAGGAGCATCCTTTGTTGTTATTCAAGGTTCTTCTCCAACTCTCTCATCTTTTTCTTATCTCGAGATTTCCAGCCTTTGTGTTATATCTTATCATATCTTTCTTTGTCCTGATGCGTTTAGGTTCTAACTCCGCACATATACTGTACACACTCTTATAGTTCAGACTCCGCATTTATGCGTACTATAAAAGAGTTCCCGGGTGGCGCAACTGCTTTCTTCAGTTGCTCATCTCGGACTCTAGGTACTGTAACTTCACACTTACTTTATTTACTTAGTTGCTCATCTCGGACTCTAGTCCCCCACTTAGTGTGGTGTTTGTAGTGCTCCTCTGTTCCAATCACAAGTCACCTTCTATCAAAGTTTAACAGGTTATGGGCCCTGTGCTCTTTTGACTTTGTGACTTTAATATCTCGACCTCCGCGCAACCGATCCACTTGAAATCTCGTACGGACCTCCGTCTACACTGCGTCCATATCCAATCCAAGTTTCAGCAAATTCCGATCACTGGTTCACTCGCAATAGCATCGAAGTCTCAACTCCTTGAGTTAGAAATTATAGTGTTATCTCGACTACCACTCGCATCCTTGCTCCCAAACGTTGTGGGGACCTTCGCTAGCATCCTATCCACGCGTATACCAAGTATCATCCAATTCGCATCACTCACCTTCGTGCTATTAAGCTTCTATCACGTCGACTCCTTTTCACTATCATGGACTTCACTACTCACTTTGCTGGGACTGCTACAATGACTCCTCACACCTCTCTATCAACCAACACAGCCATTCCCCCT